>JALLOY010002559.1:0-15186 GCA_036939835.1 Thalassiosira delicatula
GAAAATGCACCGACCTCCCCAGAAATCTATGTACGTACCTACCACTAGGGTAGTTTAGCAATAAATCTATCTAATCAACTCACTGTTACGCCCAACAGCAATTTGATTGACATCTACAAGATGGGATAATCTTTTGGCACAGACAGTTTGTTCTATCCAACTAGGGGACTTTCTGGTATTTCTCATTTCCGCTAAGAATTATCAGCGCACATATGTACTAGTTCAGCCTTCCTTTTTTGAGAAAAACAAATATTCACTGTTCAATCTTTGAAGACACCATCTCAATGAAAAATCCAGTTCCCTATCACAACAAACCCTTTTTGTAGAGATTGGCACCTCCAATTGAATCTAAAGTTAGGCAAACATCACATGAAGGCAACATGGATTTCGTCACTCATCTGATGAGACACTTCCTCTTGGTGGTATGGGTATGGCATGTCGGCAATTTTTTCATCTCATTTTATTTTGTCAGATCATGTGACAGGGCCCTCTCCCCCATCTCCCTTCCCCACGGTGTACAGAAACCGCACGGCGATTCCCCTTACCAACCCGCATTTTGATTTAACCACCTCCGTTGCCATGAGCATATTCACCCCACCCCAGAAACCGTGCAGTCAATCTGCAGCACCCCTGCCGCCTGGTGAACTCTACCACAAACACAGTGTCCCTTCTTCCCTGTCCCATGACCGTAATATAAAGCAACACCCTGTGAATGCCATGCAACAAACGATCAAGAACTCTCCTCCAAAGTCCCCCCTGCACTCCATGATTTGATTTTGTGACCACCATCGTCTCCCACCCGCAATATGGCTGCAATTCACCTTGCTGTACAACGATGTCAAAGACAACAGTGAAGACGGCATTGAGGTCTTGTCAGTTGCTTGCCAACTCGTCGAATTACAAAATGACAAATCATGTAATCCATATCTCCCATCTCTCCCAAAATAAAACACGCCAATAATCCAGCCATTCATTCCAATGCCAAAATGGCAGTCCTTTGTAGCCAATTGTCCGATGGTGATAATTTGAACACGTCCTCCCCCTCTTCCAACAAATTGGATCCTTTTGTCTGTACTACAAACGCCGATGCCTCTGTGCCCGCTGCTAATCAACGTACAATATCAACTCTCCCCCACCAGAGGTCCATATAATAAGAGGTGTACCAGTAGGCACACACGTCAAGTTTTCCTGGTCCCCTCTGTGACAGAACTTTTTTGAAATATTCACATACTTTCACTAACGAACTGCCTTCTCAAACGCGATGGTGTGTTTGAAACCATCCAATTCAAATTTTAATCGTAGATTGAAAATAAATACTCATATGTACCTACTTAAGTAGAGAGTAGCCAAGATCTGAGAGTTGTGGATTTAGCGACCGCGGAGAATCCCGCGGGTTGTGATGGGCGAACAAGGGGGGACAGTCAGACAGATAGATACCGCAAAGGCATCCGACCGCTGAACAGCCGCATGATCTCAAGAGCGAAACGCGCTCTCAAAACCTTCTCATTCTTCTTGGTTTACTTTGCTTTTTGGCGTGACTGAGGTTGGTCAAGCGCCAAGCTCAGGAATAGTGGTGGCAACTTGTTTTGACGCTTGTGCCGACGACAATATCCTAATGCTGACGCCAATTCCATTGCTGACGCTAGTGCCTACAGAACCGACGGAAAAGCCCACCGTGGAGGAGGGCCCCACTGCCTAATTCGGGTTTGTCGTGTTCCATGGCTTGATTCGCAAGCACAATGGAGGAGGGGGCAGCTTGACATCGTCCAGGCAGGTAGGAAGAGGAGGGAGCATAATACAGGGAGTCGTTGCGGAGGGCGGCGGCGGCGGCGCGTGGAGCAGAGCGGCTGCCTCCGCCAATAAGGACAGCATCATGGTATCAATAGCAACAACGTTGGCGCCGCGTACGCCTCCTCCTCCTCTAATTTGGCGCAATACCAGAATCAAACAATTAATGGGGCCGTGACAAGGAAGGCCAGATTGTCATCGACGCCTCTGACCAGATCAAGACCACCTACATTGAATCCCTCCGTGACTGGGCATCAAGCAGATCGCCTGCGGCTCCGGCCACATGGTCGCCCTCACCGGCAAGTGGGAGGGCTACACATGGGGACGGAGGGACAAGGGGCAACGACTGGAAGTACATCCTGTGTCTCAGGCACTTGTTGGCAGGGTAGATAGTCCCGCGCCGCCAGGAACATGCCACTGATGGACCGATCATGAACGCGCTTGGAGAGGACAGGTTGGGAATAGGAGGCAAACAATGGGAACGGCGATCAGCAAGGGAGGTGACACAACAACCTCATCATGGAAAGCGCACACGAAGGATCGGAAATCAACTATCTTTAAATTAAATTTAAAATTTCATCTGCTTTCTTTCATGCTTGATCAAACAACAAGCGAGCGTCCTCCTTGATCACTGGCACACCATGGCCACCCAGAGGGTCGGACATCGTTGTTATGAAAGAATATCTCTCTGCTGTCAGGGAGGGCACTTAGTGGTGCGGCGATGAAGCGGCAAAGCATAGTAGACAACAAACGGCTACAAAAGATACAATAGCCGTTTCAATTTCAAATCGTGTAGTTATTTTACTTGGTAACTCTAGGATGGCCGATGTGCCACTCACATTGAAGCAATGAACAATATTTCTAATTTAGATGTTCTATGAAATGATCTTTGACATCCGATGTCAAAGAGATCCAAAACACGGCAGACAGACGCACCGTCAAATATTTTAAAAAGTTCTGTCACGGAGGGGACAGGGAAAACTCGACGCGTGCGCCTCCTGGTACTTACACCTCTTATTATATGGACCTCTGTCCACCACCGTGCGGAATGTCGAGGTGTGACAATTCTACTATGGAACCTGATATCAACACAGATGATGATCCTGAATGTTCCCCGTCTAGAGCCTTCGCTCCAGACTTTGAAGTCATTCCTCCGTGCTATCAATCCACCATCAAATGCATGTGCAATATTGATTGGGATGCCAACATATCCAGGGAGTTTCAAGTCCAAACAATTCATTGCAGTGCATGGTACAACAATTTATTCATATCTGTGTCAGTAAAGACTAGACAGTGCAAATCTCTCCTTATTGTGCTTGGCATCGCAACGATGTAACGTGACATATCCATCATTCAAGTACGGCTCCTTGGCCTATTCATGGATCAGATTGTCAAGGATATTTATATTGACAGAAATATTGAAGCCTACCACCTTGACGAATTCCGGGGCAACTGTGACAAAACTGTTTGAACATAACTGCTCAACACCAATGAGAAACTGTCCAAGCTTTCCATTGTCAATTGAAACAATATCTCGTCCAATGGCTGACCAATTAAAATCATACATCTCAATGCTCTTCTTGTTGTCGTTTGTCGCCATTCACACTGAGCTTATCCTTTGAAATGTCAACAGGTAGAGGGGCATTGTAACTAACAACGCTGTACACCGTCAAGGAAAACTGGTTGACCCGTTCTACCCGGGTTGTAACAAAAAAGGCCACACTGGATGGTGACCACATCTTTGTTCTGGTGGGTAAGTCAAAACATGTTTCCTTTTTTGTTAGGAACACTGCACCCAATTGCATTAGGCTTGAGTTTGCTCCATACTGACATAGCTTTACTAATTTCTGCTGCCTTTTGTTGAATGCTCCCAACAGATACATTTGCTCTTTAATCATACCTTCCTTGGTTGAATTTTTATCATAGTGGGTGAAAGTAGTCAATTGGTTGGATGTTTGTTCTATGCCTACAGTCCCGCAGGAAAAGGGTTGTTTGGTCATGATATTTGTTATATAGTGTGGTTATATGTATATGTCCACCATATTCATTGCAGTGCAGAGGCGCCCATTTTGATCTGCCTACTTTGTGGGTAGGTAATGGTAGTGTTAACTTCATAGAAACAGAGTATTATCATATAACAAATGAAAGCTCTGCTGTTCACAAATCTAATTGGCACAGTGATATAAGACTGTGAACATGCTCCCTGCACCACTGATTTGACTCCTGATTAACACTGATTTTATCGGTCAACTTTGTGCAGTTTGACTAACTTTGACTATAGCTACAATGTAACTTTTTTGACAAATCTTGACCGCATTCTCTACAGTAGCACTTGCAAAGTCAGCTCAGCGTAGATATGTAAGGTACCTAACCAGTCGCCAATGGTGTTTTTTGTCAAAAATAGTTTAGTTTATGAACCAACTTTACCTAATCACTGTTTATTTAGTCTTGGGGAATTTTTCAGCCAAGGGTGAGAGCAAGCACGACAGAACACAATGACCATGGTGATGCAGCACTGCAAAGTCATCGCTGTCTGTAGATTTCCCATGTCATCTGACTGCCCCGCAGAGTAGAACCCCCTCTCAAGGCCATCAATTGCACAAAGCCCATGGGAATCTGCTGCCTTGGTGGCTTTTGACAACGATACCGCATCTGACTTTGCCAGTACAGGCGGCAGTTGGTCGGTTGGTGGATTACCATATTATCGCGTGGTGAGAAGGTACCATGTGCCGTCTATCACCCTCTAGGCGTTGATCAGTTTGTTGTGCAGTTTTTGTGCACACCTGGAGTATCTCAGCAAATAAATATCTATTTAAGATGTTAAATGTTTGTATACTTATTGGAGAGGGGGGGGGGCACCAATCAAAGATGACTAATTATTTTGTAGAGCTGCATCATAATATGCTGGACAAGGTGAAATTTAATCAAATCTTAGTTGAAAACAGAAACGAGTATTGATTTACACTAGGACTATCATCATTTTACAGTATATTTTTATACGTTGAGATTTTGTCATTTTAATATTCCTACAATCTCATTGGAGTTTGAGATTTGCAAGCGTATGGGTTTTGTCCCTCATTTTTCCGAGGCAATTTGTAATACTATTTTTTGAATGTTATTCCACATCCCATGCACCAAGCTTATTTAATTATCACCCGCTTGTAGATACTAGATCTGTATAGAGAAGGGGGTGAGTATTTTTATACATGATACCCCATCCTTTTGAGCATGGGATCCCTCTCTTCGAAGAGCCCAAAGTGGTGACGCGCAATCATCATCCCCGTTTGTATGACCAAGCATGTGGTTATATTTACCACTATTTGTCACTTCTGCACTTAAAACCCTGGTAACCAAAAAAACTATAGCCTCCTTAACATGTCAGGATAGATTCCCTGGTTTGGCCTGAACAATATCGCATTGCTAAGGCTGACGAGGTCCCATAATGGTGCCAAAGATTGTTGAAGTTACCGGGGGTTGCCTTTGCATACGGCTTCAACTCTAAATCTCATCATTTAAGCATGGGATTCCCCTATTTGACTTGCTCAAAGTGGTGAAACGCAATCATCATCCCCATTTGTATTACCAAGCATGTGTGTTATATTTACCACCATTTGTCGCTTCCGCACTCAAAACCTTTGTAACCTAAAAACTATAGTATATTTAACATGTCAGGGTAGGACCCCTGGCTTGGCCGGAACAATATAGCGTTTCTAAGGCTACCGAGGTCCCATAGAGGTGCCGAAGATTGATGAAGTTACTGGGGGTTAACTTGGCCTACCGCTTTAACTCTGAAAAGGTGGGACCGTGTGTGTCCAAGTAAAGGTCCACTACATCACCAAACATTCAACAACCAAACACATTCACCTTCAAGTGCTTGCACATGACAATAATAGATATATTTAGATTCGTGTGTATTTTTTGTGTATGTATTACATAAGACGCCCAAAAGCTAGTGTATGGATTTACGTACAAAATTGCAGTATCGTACAAATTTGCACTGGTTATGTATTTACGCATCATACTTGTATGCATTTATGTGCGTAATTGCAGGTCTCGAACATGTGCAGCGCATGTATTTGCTCACACTACTCATGTGGCGACACATTTAAGTGGTGTACGTATCGGCGTTTAGTATACTTGTTGTGTACGTCCATGAGGCTTTTGCATGGGTTCTCATATGAAAACACACACAGAATTCAGTTTTGATACTAGTAGTTACTAGGAGGGGATATTTATTTATCTAGAAAATTGTTGACAGTTATTTTTCATTTTTAACTCATGTATCTTTGTTACAATGTTACACTAGGTATCTACATCATGCTAACACCACCATATGCACAATTGCACTGTCGAACCCGTCCGCATCAAACCCCTCTTCTCCTCCTCCTTCCCAACAGGACGCTGACCCGCAGATAGAACTAAAGCAGCATTTGCCACCATTTCAACCGCAACTGCCTGTCTCTCCTCTACCGTTCTGTCCGCATAAAGGCAGCCATACTTTGGAGGGTGAGCAGAGGGGGGTTAGAACCGGTGTATTTGGAGCAGATAGAATAGAAAAATAGGTCTAATATGACAAAAATACTCTCACCTGGTGTTATCAACTTTGCCCTTGTACCAGCTGTAACACACTCTCCCTGCCATCAACCCCTTCATCCCCTGCTCACTCTCTTTGCTCCTCCTGCAAAGAATAAGTCAGATTGAGAAAAAAATTCGTTTGTCTGTTTTTCATTTTTCCGAAAAAGAGGGCTGACCATAAAACATTTATACCATCTCTCTCCTTTTTGTAATTGACGCTAACTCAGACAGCACCACTCCCATCGCCCCTTGCTCTCCCTTCACTTACCTGAAAACAATTGAGGTGAAAAAGGGAGATCAAATGAGAAAGTGTTTAATTAGGGTCGCAAAAAATGATCATTAAAAATAGGTCCATTCTTAGCTCTTTTGCGCCCACCGGCTGTCCTCCTCTTTCCCTGCCAGGTGGATACTGTGTTGTCCTCTGATCCTGATACACACCAAAAGCAAAAGTGGCTGGCTAAGAACTGATTTTGTTAGATAATTTTTTACAGGAGATGGACTCACCTTATCCCTTTGTTTTCTCTTGTCCCTTGCTTTGACAGCAGTCTCCAGCTGTCCCTTGCTGTGGCGGTTTTGTCGGTCTCCGGCCCGTAGCTTCCAATGTTGTGGTAGTCTGCCCCTTGTTGCAGCAATCAGTCCTTGCCGCCGGTGGTCCATCGCGGCAGGCCCATCGTGAAGTGGTGGTGACAGTCCTTGTGGCTGTGGTGGTGGCGGTCACCCAGACCGTACAGCAGTGGAGCTGCCAGGGCTAGGGCACCGAGTGTCAGGCAGGACACGAATGCGGTCCATGTGGTGAATAGGACAAGGAGTGATGAATGGTGGATGATGAGATGGGTGCAGGGGGCGCAGTGGACAGGACCACAGTCCTGCATTTGTGTGCTATTTTTCATATCTTCATTTCTTTGTTTTGTTGTTTGCTTCTTTTGGGTGTGTAGTTCAACAAGGGACAAAGTGGGCTAAATCACAATTTTACTTTGAACCAAATTATTTGATCTTTGACACGTGCCAAAATCTTGCTGTGGGGGAGCTGGTCGCCACTAGATTTGACTCGCTTTCCACAGTACTAATCCCGTAATGGGCTTGGTTTTATAAACACCAAAAACGTTCACACACACCAGACTTGAAATAATACACCCAACATTAATATAGAAATACGCGTGGTTAATATAAAAATTCAGGTGTTTTTAAATTGATTGGATTGGGATTTATTTTACGTACATCACATTTCATTATCATAACCCGATCAACATTTAAAAATTGAAATATATTTACTACACGTGTCTGACCATTTGACATCATATCGATCTATACACCAAAACGGCAACTACATATACACAGCAACTAGATACCTACATACTTACATGTATCTATTGTTCTGATGCATGTGCACCAGTTCGTGGTGCCCAACGACGGCGTCCTCAAGGTAGGGGGACTGGAAGACAACAGGAGGAGGAGATTGGTGGACATTGCTTGACTCAGCAAGGACAGGAACCTCATAGTGTCCTCTGATCCTCACTGATGGAGTTACTTTCCTCGGGGAACAATAAAAACGAAAAATTGGCGGACACTGAGGAAAAGTGCGAGGATCGTGTTGCAAATGACTCTGGAGGACAGTGGTGAAGAGGTGATTTGGGAAATGTTCAGATAGATCCGAAATGGACACAAAAGTCTCATGAGAGACAAGGATGCCAGATTAGTAGACCATGGCAGGAGTGCAGCCTGCCAACAGAATTGCCAAGTAATGTACCCAATCATTTTAATAATGATCACTATTTGAACAGTGCCTTCAAATATTCAAAATGTAGAAGGAGGGGCCTGCTGCGTCTCAGTGCTTATTTTTTCTCTCGAAGTTACTGTGAAAGTAGATGTTGAAATGAATAAAACTCATTCATTTCTGGTTCAATCAAGAACAAACCATCTGGTGATATTGTTGACAACTATGGTGGAGAGGACATGTGCAATTTAGTTGGATGGATTTCAGCCATCTGATAGCGTATTAGAGTGTCAGACGCCATGGTTGGTGTTGATCTAGTATTGTGCTCCGGAGGGCATATTCCTCTCTTGCCATCAGGCATCCTGAGTATCCATCATTTGGGTCGTCCGGATGGTCCAATTTCCTCAGCGTGCTGTAAAAGGCCTGTGCCCAATTCCATAGGCTACTGAAGTTGGGGTGGCCCTCAATCCTTTGAATCGGGCTCATGAGGGTATCGATTGCCTCAAGCAAGTACTTGACCATTGTGCTGGGGGAAAGTACTCTTGTTCTTGCCGTTTGTGGGCTTAACCTCTGTCAGGAGCGATACGGCAGTTGGTATTATCAAGTAGTACACAACTGTGGAGCTAGTACTAGATATGTCTTAGCACGATGTTATCTAAGTTACGCTGTGTACAATATGAGGGTGATAGGTCCATATGCCTGCTACCATATATGCTTCTACTAAGGCAGTGTGCTGCTATGCCAGTTCTTACTGACTCAGCACACGACTGCTGCACGGAATCCTATTAGTTGGGAGTCCTCGTACTATGCAAGGAGTCCCAACTGATGGGACTCGACTCTTGGCTCGTAATCTGGTTTGAGGGGCAAGGGGTAGTGGGCGCTCATGCTTGTAGCCTATTGTCGTCTGTCCAACAGCTGGTGTTTTGTTTTCGGTGTCCCAAACCTTCCCCCCAAATGGTGTATTGATTGAAGAACCAGATCTTAGTTTGTAGTTTTTGTACTGTGTAGCTACATGGGTACTTGGTACATTTAATTGTACATTAGTGTACCACTTAGACCACAACTAAAAAAGTTAGGGGTAAACCCGGTACTCATTGAGTCTGCTCGTACGTGTACGTGTAGAAATTGTTACATAAAAATCCTCTGACCGGTACACACTTACCACCCCAGCTTGCTAGCTCCCCTCTAGACAGGCATGAGAATGTAGCTCTCATATCATACCTCCGCCAGATGGACGACGAAAATCCTGCCCGCGGTTTGGTTCTAGAACACAATTGAAGGCGACGAGGTGCAGCGTCACACGCTGCGCCACGTCCTAATGCTTTTTTACGCGGACGATGGGTTTCTGGCCTGTCATGACCACGAGATACTCCAGGGACTCCTGGAGCAAGTCGTCGGGATCTTCGAGCGTGTGGGGCTTAACTGCAACACGGAGAAGACAAAAACGATGTGCCTTGTGCCGGGCAAAGTGAGAGTCCGCCTCTCGTCGTCGGCGTACCACAGGCGCACGAGCAGCCTGCATTCGCGTCGACGCTGGGATGTAAGACAAGAGCAGTGCGACATCTGCAGCAAAGAATTCTCAGCGGCGTATCTGTCGTGGCACCTCGAAACGCAACACGGGGTGTACAAAAGTGAAACGCTGGAGGAAAGTATCTGCGGGGGGAGGAGGAGGAGGAGGAGAAAACCTACACCGGGCTACGCTTGGCAGACGGTGTCTACCGCTGCCCTGTGCCTGGCTGTGACGGCGAGGCTGCGTGACCTTGTCTCAATAATTGGAGAGGGGGTCTATCCGCGGTGCGACGCGTGCGGAATGCAAACGAACCCCTTTTCCTTAGGGAAAGGGGGCCGCGAGCAAACTGCAAGCTGTCGAACCTGGACGGCGCGGAGGCTGGCACACCAGCGGAGGGTGGCGTCGGCATGGGCGAGAGAAGTGCGGTTTCAAGTGGGAGGGGTGGAGCTGGAGCAGGTCGAGGTGTTTAGGTACCTTGGCCGGCTCCTCACTCCCCAGGACGACGACTCACAGGCGGTCCGCGCCAATCTCGTGAAAGCGAGAGGCGTGTGAACGCGTGTGGGGAAGTGCTGCGAAGCGACAACGCCTCGCCGTGCACCGCCGCGAAATTCTACGTGGCGATTGTCCAGGCCGTCCTACTGTACGGATCGGAGAGCTGGACGATGAGTCCGGCCCTCCTAGCTCGCTTGGAGGATCCGTTCTTGCTGGCGGATGTGCAAGAAGAATGTTCCGAGCAGGGGCCCGGGCGGGAAGTGGGTTTACCCGCGGTCGAGCAAGGTGCTGCGCGAGTGTGGTCTCAAGACAATTGAGACCTACATTCGACAGCGCCGCGCCACGATTGTGGAGCACATTGCGTGCCGCCCCATCGTCGCGGAATGTAAAGGAGGAGAACGGAAGCGCGGCTCTCCCCACCATTCATTTTGGTGGGAGCAGGAGCTGATTCTGGACGAGGACTCCCCGACTTCGGGGTACTCGAGTGATGGGTCAGCCTCCTTGCGGGGTTCGTCGTCTTCCGCGGGGGATATGACGGATGGGTAGCTATCAAATCTTGAATGGTGTGAGGTTCAAAATAGCTTTTAAATTCTACTAAACAAAAAGTCTAGGCGGGGGAGCACGTGCCCGTGTCGGCCTTGTGCCACACAGAGTATGGTGCAAACGGCTTTCCCCGCCGGAGACTAAGTTAACAACAACAACAACAACACAATTGAAGCTAAAAGAGCATACATGTGTAGATAAACTATAGCGCCTGAGTTAACTATCAATTAAGATTATCTATTTTGTAATTATATTGTGCCCTATAGTTATATATCTTTTGTGTCATAAAAGGCCATCAACCAATATAAAGAACAAATAGGCAAAGGAGCAATAATCACCATGCACGCATACACCCAACCCCATTGCCTTTATTTGCGCTTCAATTGCCTGCATGACCATCAGTTGGTTACTTCTCAGTATCGTGTTCCTTCAGAAAACATTGGACTTCAGAGAAAAAGGCAAGACAAAGCAGCTATTCTAGTGATGAGAAATTAAAAACTGTGCAAGCTAATTTTAGTTACCACGTAATGATGATTTAAATGTTGAGTTATTTATTTGAACATTTCGTGGTCGCCAGTATCATTGTTCGTTGTTTGGGACAAACTCCATCTCTTTACGAAATTCAATATCCTGTCCATTGGCAGGGATGCACGACAATGGGGCACAATCTCCTCCCTCCTGTGATGGCACAGGGTGTACACCGTGCGATTTGTCCTGCTGGCCTTCATCATTGTAGTCTTGCATCTGACGGCATTAGCAACTTTTGTCCCTGTACCCACCCACAGACTCCGGCTGGTGTCATCGTCTTCTGTCATCGTTGCAACTGATCATGATCACAGCAAACCTTCACTGCAATATTACGTCCTGCTTCCTTTGTGGCCGTTCTCCCTGTCGTTGGCACCACTTACTCATTCCAAGTTGGATTTGTCTGTGATACAACCCCTGAAACTGCTCCCTACCAAACCAGAACATCTCCAGCTGCTGAGTTTGTGTCGTTTTTTTCAATTATCAGAAGTTGACAATGTCCTTAACTCCCTCTTCAAGTAGCTGAAAGTTATTCCGGTCATGTGGGGCACCACATACCTGGCCAAGGTTTGCTGTTCTAACAGGAAAGTCATCGAGAGATTCAACATTGCCATGGTTGCAGCCGTCCCTGGGCTATTGTCGTTGCTGTCTGAGGAAGTAGGTGGTTGCGACAGATCCAATCGTCACAGCGCTGACATAGCACTTGCTGCAATCACCATCTTCCTCAGCCTGTTGTCGTCATTATAAGGCGGTGACAGGAATCCTATTGCCGTGGAGATGGCTGCACCATCGCAATGGGGAGTTCTGGACAGACGTCAGCGGGCTACAAGCTTGTGCACCCACTTCCTCTTGCCCTGTAAGACAGATCACGAGCCAAGAGTTGAGTCCCATCAATCGGGACTCCTCGCATATCGCGAGGACTCCCGATTAATGGGATTCTGCACAGCAGTGTGTTGAGTCAGTAATAACCGACACAGCAGCACACTGCCTTAGCAGACCAAAGTATGGTGGCAGGCGCATCGACCTGCCACCCTCATAATGTACACGACAACATCAAGTAGACAATATCATGCTACTTCAAGTTAACTAGCTCAACAGATGTGTGCTAATCAATAAGACTAACCGCAGCAGCACTCCCGACAAAGGTTGAGCCCACAAGCAACGCAAAAAGGAGTACTTCCCCCCAGCGTGGATGCCAACAATCTACCCATAACTATGGTCAAGTACTCTCTCGAGGCAATCAGCACCCTCATGATACCGATCCAGGAGATTAAGGGCCACCCCAACTTATGCAGCCTATAGCATCTGGTCCAGGTTTTTACAGCGCACTGTGGACCACCTGAATGATGAATACTCAGGGTGCATAATGACACAGGAAGAATATGCCCTCCGGAGCACAAAGCCATGGAAGGATCTAGACACAGCTGAGAAGTTTCTTGTGATGCCAGCGTTAGCGGTGACAATGGGTGACCAGGAGCAAGCGAAGGGGGAGTTCAAATATAAACAGGACCTCCTTGACTCCTATGAGCAAATCACGATGACATTAAAGGCAACATTTGAGAGGGTGATAGACAAGGCCTATCACATGACATAAAACATAGGCATCATGAGCAAAAGATTTGGCCAGATGAGACCGTACAAAATCCTAAAAAAAGATGAGGGAACTGCATGGCCGCCTGATAATTCAGGAAATAGAATCATTATGCAATTGACAACCCCGGTGGGTCATAATCTCCTGGTGGAGGTCACAAACAAGGACGCCGAATACCAGTGCTTCCTCCTCGCAAATCCGACAGACAGGATGGAGATGACCAACGTGCAACTGTGCACACACAGCCTAATCAAAATATTGAAGATGGGACGCCTTTACACAAAGGCCGTTGAGCGGTGGAATCAGACGGATCTCCACGTCCGCCAGCAGTGGACAGCGTTCAAAACAAATTTCATCAACAAGTAAGAGAAGCTGCTGGCGGCGGGAGGAGGAACGACGACTGCCCAAGAATGCTATGTTGGGCAAGGTGCATTCAAGATGGTGGAGGAAGATATGCCATCCCTTGCCAAAAGCATAGTGCAATAGACAGAGAGGGCCACGACAGCAGAAGGCAAAGTAAGCAAATTGGAGAGCAGACTTTCCGCCCTGGAAATGGGCTGCCTTCCCCAGACGGCATATTTCATGCCACAGCCGCAGATGGCATACAATGCATAAGCCTCAATGGGACCCCCAGCGAACATCACCGTCCCTCCCCCGTACTGGCAATAGAACCAGCAGCAACAGGGAGGAAGAAAATGGGACTACAGCAGAGGAGACAACAGGGGATATTTGAGTTGCAAAGAGGAACAGATGTAGGAACCACGGTGGAGGCTGCAACTCGCAGAACAACCAAAATAAAGCCCAGTACAAACACTACCAGATGCAACTGGAGCGGGACAGGGGTCGATCATGACCAAGAATATGGAGAAGGGTAGATTTGTGCTTGACAAGCCAGCACAATGGTGGCAACAGCAGCAAGGAGGGCAGTAGACCGTCCAGAGACAATGACAGCAGCCACAACAACACCAGTGGCAGCCAATGCAACAAGCGAACAATGCATGGTAGCAGCAACCGCTACAGTGTGGAGGGTCGTAGCAGCCGGGACCACAGCAGATGCAGTGGAGCTCCCAGTCACGGGGATAAATACAGGGGTAAATGTAACAGCAGCAGCAGGGGTACCAACAGCAGCAGTGAGTAAGAGGACAAGGAGGGCGTGATGTGATCACCAGTGCGAGTGCTCCATGGTGTTCACATTTGCCAGTTGATTGTTGTATTTCAGAGACAACCTCTCTTGCCCTTGGCGAGTTCGGCAGCTTTGCCGTTGCCATTCTGACAACCCCCTTCAAATTCACAGTCGGCCCCAACGCCGAGGATTTCCTCTGTGCCAAACAAATCCTCCTCCTCATTTGCTGTGGGACGATGTTTATAGACGTGGCGACGCCCGAGCGTAGCCCAACATTCACCATTGCTGGACACCACCCCGCATAGTGCTGCGCAGCAACAGCGTATTCGATGGGAGATAGTTTTTGCATTTGCCATTTGGTTGTTGTATTTTAGAGACGGTCCCTCTCACCCTTGTTGAGTTTGGCAGCTTCACTGTCACCAGTCTGACACCCCCCCTCCAATTTGCAGTCCGGTCCCAACGTCTTTCATTTCCCATGTGCTCAATAAATCCTCCTCCCCGATCAATGTGAGATACCGTCTGTAGTCGTGATGACGCATCGTCGTAGTACTACAAACACCATTGCTGAACACCACCCCACAGGCCCCACAGGGTGCTACACAGCAATGACGTATTCAATGGGAGAGGATGTGAGCAAATGCGACCCGGTGGTGACAGTAATTGGATAGGCAACACGTCCAATGTCCATGGATGAAAATGGCATTACGGACGGAGGCGGTGGTCACAAGCAAAGGAGCGGCAAGCAAGATGGTATCTATGCAATGAAAGCCCAACTGCCACCGGAGCTAGGGCAATGACAGAGTGGCAAGTGGAACCGGCGATGGGCCAGCGCTATGGAGTGAACGTCTCTAAAGAAGTTCAAAATGAAGGATGCAGAACCATCGATTCTTGATTGAGGACCACTGAAAATATGGGAGGTCACAGTTACACAAGCAACCAAATGACCGACTTCAGTGCAAAATAATGGCCGGTAATAGAGGGGTAATGATTGTTACTAAAATTTGGAAGGAATTGAGGATTGAAAGTGACCGGTGATGGAGAGGCCTTCATGGCGATGAATTTGCTGAGGTAGATAACAGTTGTGTCACTCGCGGTGGATGTTATACCACAAAAAGAGGGTCCCGCCCGCCACAAGGTTTCTACTTCATTTCTAGAGGAATTCTCGTCCGTTTGGCGGTGTTAGCGAGATCTCCCGCCGACGCTAACCGCTACTCATACAGGGTTAGCGGGTGTGGCCCACACGTCTATGTACAGTACAGCTTACCCCGTCGCTCATCCAACCCGGGCTCTGTATAAATTGCCGTTGACCACGTTAGTATTGATCT
>JALLOY010002571.1:0-13406 GCA_036939835.1 Thalassiosira delicatula
TGGCGGACGCATTTGGGGTTGACGTTTTAAGGCACAAAATATTACGTACTATTTTTGTACGTAGAGAATTCTATTTTTGTTAGCGACAAATTTTACTGGTTCGGCCCCTAATATACATTTATAGATACTTGTAGGAGTCAGCATAGTAATATAAGTTTTCAACATGAGAAGCGGACCAGCAGGCGCCCCCATCTTAATTAATTTATTTTATAGTAACCGGACAGTACTTAGGTATCTTTTCACAAATTTTCATCGCAGTATCTAGCAACACCACACATAAATTGGTCTTTTGCACAGAGCGCAGGGTTTGGCGGCTTGGTGTGGTAGTAAACATACATTAACTGCTGTTATTGTTGCTATCATGTTGGTGTGACATCTACATAGGTATCTAGATACCTAGATAGATAACCCTGTCTAAGTAGCACTCTCCCTTTTCCTCCTCATTCTGTATCTAACCCCATCCTCTACTGTTAGGATGACATGGTTGGTCTACCTTAGGGGGCACTCAAGCAACATGTTCTGTACTACTGACCACCACCATTACCAGGAGAGTCTTGTGGGTGGCTTCAAAAACCGCTCAAACCGTTCATGGACAACCGCAAACTACCAAGTATGGAAAATGACTGCCGCTGCTGCCACCGCTGTCATCTGCCACAGGTCGTATGACTTATTTGTTTGCCTAGAGAGAGCCAACTATATCAACTTTATGATGCTACCATCCATGGGTAGTATGGTTTGGTCCCTCATTTTACCAAGGCAGATTTGACCATCTGGAAATATCTTGGGAATTGGGAAGGGATCTTTTCTTGATTATTTGAAGTCAGTATCACAAAATAGTAGGGCGGGGGTCAGATTTGAGGGGCCATGAGACTTTTGATATTGATCACATTTGTCTGACCCATCTGATATTTTCATCTGTTAGTGACCCTTCCCCATTCACCCGTTTTAGCCATTCTAAATGATGTTTCACATATTTGTCAAATATTTCATTTTCCAAAAGGTAGTAACTTGAGAATCGATATAGACCAATGGAGTCACCATTATGATCATCGTTTTGGAAAAAAGGATAAAATAAATGTACCATCGTCCGCCATCGAAAGCAACATTCTCATTACATAGTTCCCACTTTAAAGTCTTTTGATGTGCATCATGGAGAATGACCATGTTTTGGGGTCTGAAATTTGGTGGCTGCAAGAAGACATAGCCAGACTCTAAAGTTTTAACAGGAGATGTTGCTTTTGATCCAACTAGAACATCTAGCATAGTATGAACTCGCATGCCTACAGTAACAATTACACTCGCCTCACCCAGTTGCAGTGCACTCAATCGACTCCCTATTCGGAACTCAATTGGTAGCTCAAATTATTTATTATAATTCTCTGTGCCAATTTTGAATAGGACATCATTCACTCGTTTCAAGGAAGCAATGTATCCATTATCAAGCGCTTGTGAAGATAAATCTACACCAATCACTTTGGAGAATCGAAACCTCCCAGCAGCATTGTGTGCCTGAGCCGTCCCAGATATACAGACCAAGCTTGGTGCTAGCATCCTGTGGTCACATCCGACATCTGCAACTGATTTCATTTTATTACTGCTTGATTTGTACAGAAGTAAAATGATTTGAATCAGTCAGTTCTTCCTTTCCCAAGTCTGATTGAATGAGCGTCAATAGAAGGCATAATTTCCATAGTACACTTTGCAACATCATTACAATTATTGTCTTTATGTTTATGTCTCACTAGGGACACCATAAACTGTCCGAAGAATACTTTCCCATTGCACACCCTTCTTCCACCAATTCATCATATCAATGGAACGATTATTATATAATCCTTGATCAACTCGTGCAACTACATCTGCAGCAGTTGGAACCACGTGAGTGCTATTGGTAAATACTGCACCACCACACCTCTCATATGCATGCATGCCAACAGAATCAGCAAATTGCTCCATGACAGGTATGCATCCAAAGGGGCCAAATTCAGACAAACGGTGATATTCACCTCCAGATTGACTTGAATAGGAATGCATTAGTAAGCAAACCTTTGCTTCTTGGTAGTTAGCTGCAACATATTGAATTTTCATTGACTTGGTAACAATAACTGTTCTATTTGGATTTTTTTTTCGGTACACATCAGCCTGTGCTGTTAAGCCTGTTCGTCTATTGGTAATCATACCAAAGAATACCATATCAATGTTTCGTTTCTGTATATCTTTGGGAATTGAAGGCTCGTATTTTGAAAGACGACTGGGTGTTTGTGTCATGATTGGTAGTAGAACGATACTGTCGGACATACCCCTCGTCACATTAATTGCACGGTTATAGTTGTAATCAGAGAACTCCAATATAACACAGTTGGGACTTTCATGGCAGGAAGTTAGATGGGACCATCTGATTTTTTGTTCTGTTTGTATAAATATCCGGGGTTGATTCTTACAATCTGCAAGCGGACAAGAAGATTTAGTGACAAATGTTTCAACAAATATTACCTCAGCCGGGCCACCTATCGGCTTCCAATCAATGTGTACTAATCCCATCCCTTCTAACATTCTTTTCAATGTTTCTTCATTCTCACTGAATATAGCTGCCCCCATTGATATGTAAAAGAATTTGCTTAGACCTAGTACATGTTTCAGTTTAATGTACGATTTTGATTCTGGTGGACTTGAATAGTTGAACATGTCCAACGCCATTTGGTGGATAGATCCCTCGTTGTCACAAAAAGAGGGAGAATGTATTTTTGATGATGCTGCTGATGGTGCTAATTGAGTTGTCTCTCCTACTGGAAAAAACTGGCTCACGTCTTGACGTTGGTTGAAAAACAGAATAAAGACGCAGAACTGTATCACCGTTCTTAGCGTTCTCGGAGATATTGTTGGTGTAATCAGCGAGGAGCCCAGTTTCCTATTCGCCCCCCTCATTGTTCTTTTGTATTTTATGCCTTGTTATTATCTCGTCTCAGTTGTTGCTCGCTCGATGGCATATTGTTGGTTGGTTCATTCTAACCAAACTCGTTGCGTGCGCAGCGCTCGGAGCTCGGAGCGAGCAAGAAGAAAATAGCACTAAAAAAAAACCCTCTCATGAACTCAGGCCAACTACTACAGCCTCGCATGAGAGTTGAATAGCCATATTCGAAACAGCCCCCGAAAGGCATTCCATACAATGGAATCACACCAAACCAGATAATAGTCAGAGCAATAGCAGCAACCATTCTTGCCATATACAAATAGCTTTTAGCCTTGATCATAATTATTGCCAATTTGTTGGCACCCCCTATTTAGGCGCGCTCATCTCACTCATTATTTCCGGTAAAAAAAGCCAAATGCCAAAGAAAACAGAACAGAAGCATAAGCGAAGCCACGATCCAATCGGGTCCCGTCCGAACCACGGACAACTTCGGCCAAAGCGGAAAGTAACTCACTGTAAGTTTTTCCCTTGGGGCAGGAGGATAGAAACCGACAGGAACGCAAATGCAGTAGATATGGTTAACGTATTCCTCACTGCCAATTCGAAATCGATAGGCAATATCGGGCCAGTGAAACGTTGAGCGGACCTCGTTTGCGCCTCTTATATTGTAACGGCTTCCCGAAACAGCGTTTACTTTACTATCAACAACCCACCCCTCTGTCTCGGGCCAAAAGACCGTACTTACTCCAGAAAAAAGCACCAACACAGCCATACCAAAAACTATATTTCTTATCCGTTTTGCAANATTGTTACTCCTGTGGCAAAAAGGGTGCAGCCAGGGGATGAAATGTGTCCCAGGGGAATGTAGTTAACAGGAACGGTGTTATAAGGTTTTGGATTTGAAAAAGGGGAGAGGAGAGTTCCAGGGAGGACCGGGGTGATGAGGAGAGGAACAAGAGGGGGTGCTTGTTCAGAGGTGTGATAATGGGGTACTAGGACCTGAGATGGATGAACAAAAAAGGGAGACAGTAAGGAGGATGAAGCAGCAGAGGCATGTGACTACGTGGGAGGCAGCAGAATTTGCATTGTGCCTGGAGGGAAACTCAGAATTGCTTTTGTTGATGTTTGACATGGTGGATGATAGGTCTGAGGTGCTGGAGATTATGCTTAGCTTTACAGAAGGTGAGGAGTATTGGACAGAGACATCATAAAAGAGCATGCTGGAGCTGGTGAAAGATCACCAAAAGGCACTTGAGGAAATGCTTAGATGGACTTAGTCCACCAACACACAAGCTTTGAACTCAAAATCTGTTCCTGAGGTTAATTTGACAAGATGCTGAAGATATGACCGGCACGTGTCTGGCCTTTATCTCTTAGTAGTTGTTAAATAGGGTACGCCGGCGTACCTTAGTTTTAAATATAGTAACCTGTAGTAAAATCAATCTCTGGCCCCCCACAAGCCCATTTCTGTTCATCCAACGGTGCAATATGATGGTAGAGGTTGTTGGGAAGCTGTAGATATAATTTTTTCTCCATAGGTTTGGGTTTTGGCGAAGATCGATCGGTGGACCGCCGGTAGTCACGAAAATTTAGCGGAAAATTCGGGAAATCTTATTTGTTTTGCATTGAAAAGTTATTACTCAGTTACTAATCTCATACAAATAAATCACAACTTAATCTTATTTTCCTTTCTTCCCTTTCTTAGCTTTCTTCACTTTCTTTGGTGCTTCCATATCAAGACCCTTCCACGAGTGAATCGACTCGCAAAGATTGTCTCTCTCTTTCTCGAGATTCGGAATCTCGTGGTACTGTTTGTAACAATGAGCACAAAGATGAGTTTTGCAATCACCACAATACAATAGATGCGCCGAGAACTTCTTCCCGGTAGCATATCTGCAGAGACTGCAGCATGTGCCCTTTGTTCCACGGAGCGCCATCTCCGGAAGATGCCGAAGCTCGGTATCTAAGCGGACAACATTCGTGCGACTCCCCGGCTTCTTCACTCTTCCCGGTGTTACCGATTCCGCCCGCTTCTCCTTTACTTTCTTTCTTTTCTTTTGCATCCGTGTAGATTCCACAGGCCGCCTAGATCCGGAGCGGGAGCGGGCTCTCTTGGACATGCGAATGCGATTGATAACACGGTGATCACCGCGCTGAAAGGCGACGCTCTCTTTCTGCTTCGGGGCTCCATGGGTTCTTGGCGAAATTTTTGCAAGCACAATTTGCTTGCGAAACTCATAATGAGTCAAGGGGACCAACCCTTCGTCCTCCGTGAACCTCTTGTATGCCACATATGCATTGACGAGCAGAGTACCATGCCCCCAGAAGAACATGGACCACCACCACTTCTGCTTTCGCATCCACCGGTCCGGCCGGTAGCTACCCCGGAGTTGGTCAGCGAGATCAACATTGTTCATCTTGTTGTTGTAGTCGTCGTTGATCGTGAGTCGGAGGAATTTACCCTGCCTCACCGCCATTGCGGACCTATCCCATGTCTCGCGGACCTTCTCCCTCCAATCGATCTTTTCGACGCAGGTGGAGAGGAAATGAACTCCCTTCTGATCGTACACCGATGCAGCAACAAGAGGGGAGGGGTTCAAGGCATCACAACCCTGCAAGACTGCTGCCTTGACAGTCCCCTTGACCTTGGCGATGTCTTTCTTGGTTCCCTTCACCTCGTGTTGGATAACACACAGGGCGAGGCCACGTTGGTTGGTTCGGGTCACTCCCTCGACCATGACCTTCATGTCGTGCTCGAAGGAGCCAAGACAAAACCGACCAGACATGTAGAGATTGTCGAACCTGGTGCGGTGGTACTGCTCCATGAAGCAGTCAAATAGAGACATACAACGTGAGTGCAGTGGTGAGAAGCCCATATCCAAATACTTTTTGGGAGCGGGCTGGTTGCGAAAGTAAAAAGTAAACGTGTAGCCGTCGTCGGCAATACAGTCACATTGGAAGCCGTCGCCCTCCTTCTTGTAGGAGATGCGGAGCTTGTCCGGATGTCGCCCCTTGAAGCCGATCGTCTGCTCGTCGCCAGACACGTCACGCCCTGGCATCCAAGCATAGCGGAAGATCTGCTGGAGATGACGGAAGTATTCGTCAACCTTGAAGTTGGGGTGGGTCTTTTTGGAGGGGATGGCGAGCTTGGGGTCCTGTGACGAGAAGCAGCACTTCCACTGCTTGAATCGCAGTACTGCGTTTGGGCCGAGCTCTCTTCGAAGGAAAGCACTCGAGTGAATTGGATCTTCCTCCTCCGATTGAAGCTTCCAATGTATCTGGGGGGAAGGATTGAGCCCATTCCAGAAGAAGAGGTAGAGGTATTTTTCCCACTCGCCTGTTGAAAAGGGAGTGAACGTCCCGTATCGTTCCTTGGTTCCCATCGACAGCATGAGTGCCTTCTCGTTGGACCAGCGGCACAACTTGTCGATAGACAAATGCCAAGGAGCTTCGATCACGCTCCTTGGCGGCTTGTCGTACACTGGGAAGAAGGCGTCCAGCCAGTCGACGGGATGGCTTGCTTTTGTTAGCTTGTTGTCACGAAGGAACTGGCCTCGAGGTTCCCCACGGAGGCGGACCCCCCCCTCATGCTCCTCCCCTTGAAGGCAGGACGTTCCCACGTCTCATCGAACTTCTGCTTCGGCACGGTCGGCAGATGCTCTGGATCATCGGTGGGGGCATGCATGGCGAAGATATTCTCGGGGTCAGGGACGATGTCGGCACTCGGCACTAGCTGTCGCCAGTTCGATCCGACAGGGAAGCCAGACAAAACTTGGAGATCTTTCTTTTGAATATCAGGTCTTAGTGGCAGTCCCTGCTCCATGCAGTCGTAGAGCATTTGACGCAATTGGGGCTTCTTCCCCTTTGGGACCAAGGCCCTCTTCTTGATCTCGGTCTTGAGATCGTCGACCTTGAGAGCATCGATTTCTTCCTTCGATAGGAGCCAGTCTGGTTTGACTGGCTCGACTCGAGTCTCGAGATTCTCATTCGCCCCCCCCCAATCACAGGCTCATCTGGTGATCCCTCGGTGACTTGACCAGTCACCATACTGTCGGGAATGAAGCCTTGGTCTTCCTCCTCCACTCCAACCCTGCTCTCATTTTCCACTGCATCAAAAAAGGGACCAATCTCCCCATCCGAGTCATAACCTTTCTCGTACGACTTTTCATTGAGATTCTTGATTTTCCGAGCAGGTGTACACGTAGGAATCCCTACTGCTTCTACGGAGAACTTGGCCGGGGATGGCGGTGGCATCGATGCACCCCCTACCCGGGCGGGAGATTCGATATGGTCGGCTACGGATGGACCGTAGTGCCCGGTTGACGCCACGGACCCTTCAACAGGTTGCATGGGGACACTACGGCGCGGCGATCGGCGGTTGGGAGCTGCCCTGGCCGACGCAACACCGATCGTACTAGCGGGTGACGGTCCGCGACGCCCCACCGTCGCGACTGGCGGTGGGGATTCGCCAGGAAGATTGGGGGCCCTGACGCCATCGACCGCAGGAATCAATGGCCAATGGGTTGGCGTTGACGGGGCGGCGGGGGTTTGGTCGTTCATTACGGCCCGGCCAAATGCGTCGACGTTTTGCAATAGTGCATTTAAGGTACGTTGACATTGCAGAATTTATCGTGATGGCAAGTTCTGCAACTGGTGAGACAAGGGTTGTGCAAATAATAAGGTTGTATTATGGTGTATGACTAATTTGAGGGTATGCTTTATCGCATGTCCACCAACGGCACGCGCATGCGGCCCTTGCTCCAGGTCCCTCCCAGCAGCGTCCCCGAAGGATCATGAAAGGACCGAGGAAAATGACAAAAATACAGTATTTGCGTCTGCACTAGGGCGCCGTTGTGGAGTGCTTGTTTATGAAGGACAATGGCCATTCCTGTATGACCAGACCAATTCCGGCGCGGACCTCGTGGGCCTCGGTTTGTCCCATGGTCCTCTGGAGGAGGATTTGGACTTAGTCGTCAGACCAGTACAGAAAGTGGGTTGGAAATGGTTGTTGCTGTCGATTGTTGTCATCGATGCTGCTCTTTTCGTGCTCCGACCATAATGGCATGGCATTCAAGAGGAGCCTGGGTTGCCAAGATTGCTCCACCGCCCAACAGCAGAGTACTTTCCACGCGACGGTGTCTCTCAAGGAAGGCGCACGCATTGTCAAGTTTTCAGTCGGGGTCAGCGAGGAGAGTTCGCCAGTGTCCACGGTCCTTTGGGAGGATTCCGTCGGAGTGTAACATTTCAAACGCCGTGGGTGTGACGACACCAATGACACGTCGTCTACGGTCACAAGGGGGCGCCCAATGCCACCACAAGATTGGCGCGAGTGCGGACCGCGCCAAGGTCGACGTCAAGGACCAGCATGGAGGTTTTTGTGAGTGGAGTGTTGGATTGGGGGGGAGCAGGAGCAAGAGTGAGGACGTATGGAGGAGGAGGCGCTATGGTGCGAGAATTGCAGAAAGTAGGATTAGAGTTTTCTGATATTCACATCGTGGGAGAGGGAAGAATCGATTTTCGTCCCAAAGATTAATCCTGATGGTAATGGAAATATCATATTGACCAACACGAAACCCAGCAGTTTCTCAGGCTTTGCTACTCCCTGCCTCCTTCCTGCAGTATTAGATTTGCTCTAAAGAATTGGTCAATGAGCAACTGAACAATGTTAAGAGCAGTGTAGTGGATACAGTGTTGTAATGTATATTGCCTTCATGGTATCATCCCCTTCGTGTGGCACCTTATCATACACCACAACAGTAATTTAACTTACGATGGTACAATAGCTACTTGTAAAGACTGAATTAGGATTCAATGCAAAAGATACCATCTTAAAGGCATGCGACAAATGCAGACCAGGTCTGGCAATGCGAATAATATTTTTCCCTACATGACAACCAACTTGTACTGTTTGACAAAGTCCTGCAACTGCTGACGGTCCACCTCTTTGCGAACGTCGTCAACCAAGCGCTGTGGACCACATGCAATTACTGACACGGTGCAATTCGAGTCCGACTCCTGCTCCTTCCAAAGCAATTGAAGAACTTCTCCGACGTCTGGACGGGCGTAATCTACAGACACGAGTTCAAATGTCGTAGGAGGAGTGTTCGTCAAGGCCAATGGCCGATCAGCTTCTTGCCCGGCTTGGTTGAAATGAGCCCAGCTAATGGACCCACTCTCTTCGTGAATAGTAATTATTTCTTGCACGGCGGAATGGTAGTGCCGTTGCCCCATGCGACGGGCGAGTAGACGGCAGCAGTCGCTTTTTGACACTGGCTGAGGATATTGACGCAGGATACAAAGGACCAGCGTAGACAGAACGGGCGCCAGGAACATGACGAGGACGACCGGCAGCCCTCTAAAACAAAAGTAGCAATACTCGATAGTACAGCATGGAAGATCTCCAGGAGATTCATCTTGGTGCAGGGCATTCATCATCGAACACGGTCGACAGGAGATGGGATTGGCTGCCAGGCCGCAAGTCCTGGCGTGGTCCACGCTCGGATCGGGTCGGTAGCAGCACAATTGCCTCGCTACGACGAAGCTCAACGCCATGGAAATAAGGACGGCGGTCGAAACCGTAAACGCAGAGAGCTTCGCCGGCGAGGATGATGTGGCTTCTTCCTGCTTGGGCTCTGCAGATTTTCCTGCGACAGGATCACCATGGTGAGAGTGACTGCCCTCTTGATCGAACAAATCAAGACCACCATCGGGCGCGTCGCGATCCGGGCCCTCTTCCGCGGTGACAAAGACTCGAAAAGCCGCTTGGGCGTTTGTGGTAGCAATGGATCGAAATAGCCTCGTGTTCCAGAGCAGCTCCGCGCCAAGGGCGTCGGCTTCCACCCGGGAGTGCACGACCCAAACGACCGTGAAGGGTACGCCGCGTTGCGCACAAACCTGGATCGCTTCCGAAAGGCCGGTCACGCCGATTCCTCCAGCAACAAAAATACAGGTACTTGCGGTTTGTTCGAATAGAGAGCTCAGGTCGGGGCCATAAAGTCCTTCAATTTTCAAGTTACATGAAGGATGTTGTAGCTCGTCTTTTTGAAGGGGGTTGTACTTGATCCACTTTGCCACGAACTTGTCTGTCCAATCGCCACGTGCCTTGATGTGGAAAGAGATCCGTTTCCGCTCGTGATCCACGGAAGAAATTGTCATAGGATGCCAGTAGCGGCTTATTGATGCATCTTGCAGGTACACGTGCTTGCCGGGTGCAATTGAAGTCCACGACTTGGGCTGATCTCCGGTCAGCTTGACCACCGAGTCCAAGCTCGAGCGTACCTCCATCGTGGTAGTATTCATTGACTCTTGGTAGCAGAAGTGCCTCTTCAGCCGATCGATCAATAGTTCTGCCAGGCCCGGCCACGCGAACATGAGCGTGTTGTAATCGTGAAGGTTTGACGCGAGGACAAAGCCGATCCCCGCCGCGATGTGGAATTGCAGGGATGCATCATACCAGCGCCAGCGGAGATTCTCGCGCGCGGATGCCCAGAGCAATAACATCATGAACTAGGAACAAATAAGCAAAACCAATAAACTGTGAGGATGCGAGCTTGAGTCATTTTGATATACACACACAGCTTGTACTTGCGAACTCACGCCCGCGACCCAGCCGGCAAAATTCACGATACCCCCCGTGTAGTACACCGTGAGCGGCAGCATGTTCTCCCAGAACGTTTCGTAGTCCCGCACGAGGTAAGCGATCGTTAGCAATACGGTATGCAGCGCAATCCAAAACATCACCCACCAGGAAGCATCCGTGTGTATCCCCACCAGAGTCGTCCTCGTGGCAACATCGCCACCGCTAGAAGCGAAGAAGCAGAACTCCAACAGGCGGGAACGACGGGGCGCGGGGAGGAGAACGATCGTCAGGTCTAGGAGGGCGGGCCAAGCCGCCTTTCCCCCGAAATACTCCACCCAATCTACAACGGACATGGCGCCGAGATTTTCGTAGAAGCACGGCCCAATGACCGCGACGGCGAACCAGAGGCAATTCAGCCGCGTCAGCGTAAGCTTCATATTCGAACCAAGCTTACATGACCGCGGAGGGATCAAGGATGCCGGCCACTTTACATGAGGGAGGAGAATTATCGCTGACGTGCAAGTTATCCAAAGCCACTCGTTGGCCGACGTGCAGCTCCCGCCGAGGACGGACGCGCCGTACCTGCCGTACCTACTGCCCCCTAGGTAGAGGAGGTCCCAGTATCCAGGGAGGAGAAGAAAGGCGACGGAGGCGGCTACGATCCAGTAGCGGAGTGGCATCGAGGGGAGAGATAGTTTATGGGGGCAGCGTCGGTAGGGTGTACGGCGGTATGTTGGGTCGTCGTCTCGCTCGTTCTGGGGACGGTCATTATTTAATGTCTCGATTCTTTCATCATGAGCATCCGCATCGACATTGACACCTACATCGGCACCAACACCGCTGGGCAATTCTTCCTCGGGGGCAAACGCGCCTTCCGTCTCCATCTCGTCTGTGTGCAATCTTTATTCGCGTGCGGCGGGAGGCCGGGCGGGTGGATCTCCCGCTTGTTTATTCGCACAGGGAAAGCAGGCGGCCTCGGACGACACCGCTGCTTCGCCGTAGCGTCCGTCTCTGTCAATTACTATTACAGTGTTGGACAGCCAATGAGAGGAAGGCTGATCTTCGTCACAATATTATTTCGATGTCGCTGGACAGCAGGCCGGAATGCATGGAATAAGGTTGTTGGGCAGCGGTTGCTGGAGTGGAAAATTGTGCCTTTTCTCATGATCATGAAGGCCAGACCCCGGCTGCCAACAGATGACGTCCAGCACGCCACGCACGAGCGATCATCAACTCTGTGCGAACTTTTCCTGCTTCTAGAGTATGAAGGCAATCGAATTCGTTCGAAACAGAGACATCAGAAAAGCAATGTGCCTTATCTCAGGGACACACTTACCTAGGTACGTAGGTACACGTCCCTGAGTCTGATTGTTGATCCTGAGATCGAGCAATGCTTTGCAGGAGTATTGTACGTACAATACCATACTGTACCATACGATACAGAATGTACTACCTACATGTCTCTACCTGTGTTCAATGCCTGAAGCGCGTAGGTGTCAGTAGGAGAGCAGCAATGCGTGTGTCGAGGGACGACTGCTCCAAAGAGAGGCGATGAAAGTTGCTAGAACACTCACGAATTGCACAATACAGTAACATACGGGGAAGCCCAATAATCTTCCCATCTATTGGCATCTATTGGCATCACAATCGGCGACAGAACTGCGATGAAACTATCATTCTTGTTCTTCTTCTGCCTATCCAATTTTGATGCATCTGACTCGTTTGTCATTGTCAAGTCGTCATCTCGTAATGGTTTGACACTCAAACGAAATAATCACAAGTTAGCTCAACAACGAGGACAATCACTCACATTGGGCAGAAGATCGAATGATGAAGACAAGTTCTGGTTCCAGTAGAGAATAGAATCTGTTAAAACTGGCATGCTTGGGGCACTTTCCGGGGAGATAGCAGCTCTCCTTTTATTGCTCTTCATGATATTCCATCGTACGGACTGGCCTCTTGGGAGTTTGACACGGATATGGGGGCGATACAGTCAGCTCTTTTTGCAATAGTATATCGCTACTGTGTTCGTGAGAATGATAAGAATGACATGCTGAGCATGGGTGTGATTGGTGCATTTGTTGTCATGAGGACGTTGTCGCGAGTGCGAGTTCCAGCATATTGTAGTGCTGCTCCATTGGATTGTGCTTGGTTCTTTTGATTGGGACATGATACAACAATTACTGCTGAATGGAGTGGAGAGTGCTGCATTGTTTGGGGCTGCAGCTGCAGCAATGGAGGTAGCTTACGACCAAATTTGGATATCAAAGATTCCTAACTGAATCAATGACGATACATTGCAGACTAAACATGATTAAATTGTGTTGTTTTGTCAAAGAAAGATGTAGTATTGACGATGATAATATTGTGCTCAACTGGTTTATTGTTGTCTACACCTCAATAGAATTCATTATCCCCCAATGCACCTTTGGGCATTCTTTTTGCCTATAGGGATCTAGAAAGGGGGGTCATATTGAATTGTGGTTCCAAAGCCAGACCCCCCTCTTCTGTGATGCATGAACTATGGTGCACATCACGTGCCCAAACCTTTGATTTAAGAGGAACGTGTCTGTAGTACTCCCTTTAAGTATTTAGCACAGTAGTTACTTAGCAAGGGTTTCTCCCAATTGCAGAATCAGTCATCTCCCGTTCTCTCAGCACCACCACAACGTCAATTTGATAGCCACCAAGACATCCACTATGCACATCTCTTAAATCAAGGTGTATTGCACATACTCCAAATAGAACAGATCACAGATGTGTTTGTAATATTTCTTTATAGAGAGAAGTTTCTCGGGCTCCAACTCCTTAAACTGTGTTAAAAGCATTGTTGCCAATACTGCATGCCCACCAATCATCGGAATGGATCGGAACGCACCCGCTTTGGATAAGACACCAGTGAGGATTGCATGGACA
>JALLOY010002638.1:0-11161 GCA_036939835.1 Thalassiosira delicatula
TTATTTGCAAAAAGTCAGGATGTATATAACTCCTATATAACTTTCTCAGAAGATGCAGTGCAGGAGATCAATGTTCAGGAAGAACAAGACTTATTTATCAATTTACCAGGAGCTGATCGCTTCATGCAGGATGATACCATAACAAAGAAGACCTGATGAGGATTCTAGACTTCCTTGTGGGGAATGTAGCCCATCTGTATGGAAAGAACTACCTCTGAATGAACATCCTGGAAACAACCTACTCAACTTAGTGACTTGGTAGGACGCTACTTATGTCCTTGTAGTTTGGGAGAATGGGGTGAACATGTGGAAGCAAGAGATGGAGTTGAAAAGAGATGGGGTCTCACAGTATGATTTGGATAAATACAATATCAAGAATCAATCACGGATGTCTGACGAGGACTGGTTAAAATACCACAGATTAACTCCAAAATTGACATAAAAGAAGGGTGTGAGTGTGAGGTGTACATTTTCAAAATCAAGGTGGAGTTCTGAGGGTAAGCAATTTTAAGAACATTGTCTCAAAAGCTTATTGATGTGGCGTCAGAAAAGACATTTATAAGAGGTTAAAGATAATGTGGGACAAATATGTACAGGATAGTGACTTTGGTGTACATTGGTGAGAAAAGACATCATTGAGAGGAGATGATGAAAACCAATCTGATAAGGAGGATGTTTTTGGATTTGAACTTCCAGGAGACAGAGGTCTTGGTAAAGAGGGGGGCACACTGAAAGAGAATTATATGAGAGGAGCCAGGAGGAGCAATCTCAAAGGGGAGCAATCAGAATAGGATGAAATGAGTGCATCATTGAATGAATCAAGTGAATCGGAAG
Organism: Thalassiosira delicatula; assembly: GCA_036939835.1. Classification (NCBI taxonomy): domain Eukaryota; phylum Bacillariophyta; class Thalassiosirophyceae; order Thalassiosirales; family Thalassiosiraceae; genus Thalassiosira; species Thalassiosira delicatula. The sequence goes on from JALLOY010002638.1 coordinate 835, forward strand.
AAGAAAATATCCATATCACACGCAGAAAGAGAGTCAGTAGGCCGTGTTATAATAGCGCAAATGAGAATCTAACAGATCTGTTGAATGGGGGGTCCACTAGTGAGGAAAAGTTTGAATGATGTCAAGACAGCAAGGTTGGGGTTGGGGTTGAAGTGGGTGAGAGGGAATAAATTATGTTGTGAATACAATGATGGATACTAAAGGCAGTATCTAAATATTAATGACAAGGCGGTTGTATGAAAGGGATCTAGCTGGTAATGACTCTGTTATAGAGAAAAATGTTTGATAACTGGAAACAATATGTATTTGTAGCATCCATTTAGGACTGCTAAGTGTGCATATTTGTGATGATGAAATTATTCATGATATTGGTGAATTACAGTCACATCTTACTGCTAAGCAGTCATATTATGAACTCCGACTAATATATATATACATATCTCCTTGTTGGTCAGGTACACTATAGCATACCTATTCGCGATCACAGAAAATCACTAAGTTAAAGCTGTTTTGGTGGTCCGATCCCACTTCTGAAGCTTCCAGCGTGTTCCCCACCCAATTTTTGGTAATAGTGCATACTTGGATTATATCATTACCGTACGATATTGCAAGATTTTGCATGCAGAAGGAAGGGGACACCACTCCCCCAAAAACCCCTACGTACCGACGCGACACGTGAAACCATCACACGTATGCGGCCCTTCCTGCCCCCCACGCCGCTCCACAGCAGCACCCCGCACCGGTAATGGGTCAAAGACAATCTCCCCGGGGTCGGCGCCGTCCGAGAGCGGTTCCCGGCGGCTGCGTAATGCATCTTAATTAGTAATTTGAGTAATTTCTTTTGAAGAATACGTAACAAGTACGTAGCACAGTGGCAGTGCCGAGGTTCCAACTGTGGGGCGCCGCGGGTTCAAGTCCTGAAGACAAAAAAAATTGGGAAACCATAGATTACAATATTTGGAACACTAAGCATTTTTTTGATTTTCGAAAAAAAATCTTTTTTGTCCCCGTATGGCGTGCACAAAGTGGGGTCCCATAGGTACTCTATAGCTTACCTAAAAGCTGACCAACAAGGAGATAGTTATTTGATATACGTTAAATATATATGTAAGGGGGTATAAGTATATACGCGAAGTGGGTAAAATACCTATGCAAGCTATGTTAAATATATATGTGAGGTATGTCAAATATATATGCGATGTATGTTAAATATATACGTAGAGAGGTATAAATATAGATATTTGATGTGCGTTAAATATATATGTATGTAAAGGGGTATAAATATATCCGCTAAGTGGGTAAAATACCTATGCGAGCTATAATAAATATATATGTGAGGTATGTCAAATATATATATGATATATGTCAAATATGTATGTAAAGAGGTATAAATATAGATATTTGATGTACATTAAATATACATGTAAAGGGGTATAATTGGCAATATGTACGGAATGTGGGTAAAATAACTAGATAAGCTATGTTATAGTCATATTTGATGTATGTTAAATATATAAGTGTAGGGGTATAAATATAGTACTTATGCGGGGCCCCTACAGCGTCTTCGGTACTTCCCCCAAGCAAAAAGATGAAATCTATCGATAGGACTAATGGTGGAACCAAAGGATTTTCATTGTCAATCCACAAACTTTGGGGTGTGAGGTGACCAAACAAACTGCCATAAAAACACCACTCAATTGATCCATATTGTTGGAAAATAAGTCAGAGGATAAATCAAATGCTAAATTGACATCTGCCAAAACAAAATACTATATGTGCAGCCATGACTGAGATAATGTGGGGTAAACTCAACAACAAATTATTGATAGTGGAACCTTTCCTTGGTGATATGGCACAGGAAATACAAGTTGATAATTTCCAACATATTGCTGGGGTTTTTGGCTTTCAGATGACTGAGTGTGCTTGATGATTTACAATGAGTGTTTGGAATCCTGATCATTATCAACTTGAATTGTATTGCTGAAGTTGGAGGTAATAATACCCCAGCCGGTGCAGTTACGTTCCTTGGCAATCTTATCACTCCGACTGTACATGATCATGCCACGGTGGGATTGCATTTCCCCTGCATAACTTTGAAGACGACTCAAAAGAGACTTCACACATGGGTCAATTGGAATGTTGGTATATACACAATTGGAGTATTGGTGCTCGTTTTGATTGTATTGGTTTATGGTGCGATTACTCATCCTTGAATGTTGCTTTCCTACAATGAAGAATGAACCAAAATGTGGAGTGGTCGATCTTGACAGTCCATGACCGGTCAAATAACCGGAGACGAGGGTTATCATTGGTGGGTTGATGAATGTCTCCAGTGTTGATGGAAAGAAGTGTCCAATAGGGCACCCGTGCCCAATGTCAAAGTCATATTGGTTTTTGAGAAGAGTGGAGGACCATATGGTTGTTTCTCCTCCAATGGTGTGAGCAAATTCTTCTAAATTGGATTCTGTATTGGTATTCAGAGGTGAGGACACAACTGATACAATGTACTTGTATTTTTTTCCAAATACAATGGATGGCATTCGTCGAATTCTGATAAGATCAATTCCATTGGTTTTGGAAAATTCAGTAATGCATATCATGAACTTCTCAATAGTCAGGGGTGATTTCTTGCATAGACGATCCAATGCTTTTGCTTGTTTGGCTGTTAACAGAGCAAAGTCTTGGTAATCACTGCTCCTGGGAGTTGGTATAGGTTGAAAAAATAGTTTGTGATGGATTGATTTAGGCTTCTGTAGACAATAAAGTGCAACAACGGTGTGGTCTTGGGATTGGCATAGTCGATGAACTCCTGATAAAATTGCATCCTTGCTGCGGTAGTGGGGGATGTAATTATTTGGTTTGTAGCTGATTGACAGCCGAAACCTCAAGAAGTTTTGATGGATATTTTTGGATTGGATGCGATTTTCACCCCACACATCTGATTGTGTGCCTGATTGGTAAATTGACAACCCAGATTTGTGGGTGGACAGCTTAAAATTGCACTGGAAAGAACTGTGGCTTGGACCAGCAATTTGATTAAAGTACATGACATATTTGGTCTTCAGGATACAGGTTTGTGGGTTTTGTTCAAACAAAGCATTTATGAGGGCTGTGTTTTCCAACTTTGATTGAATTAGTGAGAAAAAGTTGGTGATGCGTTGCTTCATTGGGTGGTAAACAAGACAATATTCACCAATTGATGAAATAATACCATCAACCAAAATAATTTGGTGAGGGAGATAAGTACCCTCTTGATAGTCTTGGGGACAATGTGGAAGTAGAGCTGCAATGAGTCCTGCTCTAGAACCAAGGGAGTTTGTGTTCTCCATGAAAACAAGGTCTTTTGTTGAGTTATTGCCTGTTTGACTGTACAAAAAGCCAGAAGGATGACGAAAAAGAAAAGAATACCCATCTTCAATAATAGTCAATATGCAGCAACCAGACTTTACGGATGAATCTTTTACACGTAACATGATGTAACAAAGATCTTGGTACTGAAAATGATGTAATATTTCAAATTATGATATTAGTCTACAAAGTAATTGTATGGTCAAAACAATCATGGAATGGGGTCGAGAACGGGTTGATGTGACACTCAATGGAACATCAGAATTGACGTGTTTGGGTTTTGATGAAAACTGTAGGACTAACAATGGTCAAAAATCACAAGAAAAACTCAGACTGTAACTAAATACATGAGAAAGGTGAGCAATGTCAAAGGTGTTGTGTGAGAAAAGACACTTGTAATGATTCCAAAAACAAAAACAGCTCTTTTTTGTAAACATACCAAAGAAGATAGAAAACACATCCGTCTCCATAATGAGAAGGGAGATGGAACAATGGCTATGATGACTGAGTAGATGAGATGAAAAATTGTGCAGGTGGCCATGACGACTGAGTAGATGAGGAGAATATTGTAGAGAGGGAATAATAATCAATCTGAAGCAAAGAATGTAGGTTTTAAGTAAGTGGCAGAATGAGGGGGAGTCAAAATCTAACAAACCTAGGATCACACGTACCAAGAATAAAAGAAGCAATGCCCATGGCAGAAAATAAATGAAAGATAGAGAGTGGAAGAGGCGGAAACGGATCAACATACACCTGTTCACTGGCAACAACCAATAAACCAAGGAACAACGAGAAAATTCTTCAATGGAAGAAGAGTGGAAAAAAGTGAGTATAATCAGACAAAAACATAAATGTCAAGAACAGGAGTAATTGTAGGTAAGGAACACCTAAAAACAACTTTGTCCTATTCCCTGGCAACAACCAATGAAACTAAGGAAAAGAAAGACACGAATTGAAGAAAGAAGAGAGGAAAATGTGAGTATAATCCCACAAACAAAATGAAGGAACTGAAAAAATAAGGGCTTGAAACGTACGGAAAGGGGCTTGAGGAACGGAGTAGGAAGGGAATAAATAAATGAAACCCTGTTTGCAAATCATCTGGGGTGTTGGGAATAAGTAAATGGTGACCATGTGCGAGGGAATGAATCAACTTCCACCCATTCACAAAGATTTGGGAGGGAAAAAGTAAACAAATCAGATTACAGGGTGTCGACAGAGGTGAGGAGAATGAATAATTGTCAACGTCAAGTAACGAATTGATGTGCACACGTTTTTCACCAAAAATCCGAAATTGACAGGGAGAAACAAGCCCGCCCCGTTCGTGAAATAATCGGGAGTAGACAGGGAGGTGACGTCCGGGCGTAGGCGTGGAGGTGATGGAGGGGATCGGAATGAATCATAGTCCACCCATTCCCAAAGATTCTGGCGGTGGTGGGGCCACGACCAATAAACTGAGGAAATGGGGGACGCAGATCTGACCGATAGTAGGGAGGAGTTGGGAGGACGAGATGAGAGGAGTTGGGAGGATAAGAGATGGAAACACGACCATAGGCGGGTGAGGGGATGTGTGGGGAAGGGGTGATGTGAAATAATGAAAATTGGAGGGAATGTGAAGCATGGAGATTACTGTAGGCGTGGGAAGGATGTGGTGATGGATTCAAAAAGAGTATCTGACGTGTGTAATGACGGATTTGGATACGATTGTTTTGTTCCAACCTGCGAAACTACAAAAGTGCCGAAGATGACAACGGAAGTGAAACTTTGGTGGAATACACAAATGTGGAAAATGGAAATTGGAAATGATTGAAATCTTAACGAAACATGGAACAAGCAAAAGTTTCAGTTTTGAGTCTGTCTGTCGCAGCACAAGTTAAAACTGGCGGGAACGAATGAAAAATGGCGGGAACTGTCGTGGCAAGTTGTCTTGGCAAGAAATGTCGTGGCACGGTCAGAACACCCCTTGACGTCATGTCGCGGAGGCTTCAACTTGAAGTTTCACTAAGACACGCGCCGGAGCGCGCCCCCGACCGGTCGTTTTGGGAATTATTCGATGGTGAGTACCTACTTACATAGGTACAGTAGTACTGTAGGTAACATACTCCTACTCCTACTTTGTCACCCCGTGCTCCTACGAAAGTATCACGCGGCAAGCTGCAAGCGCATGTCGTGCGTCGCAAGAATGCATCTACAGTTCCGCCAAATACGATACGATAGTCATCAATGCGGTATAATCACCACGATCTGAGGGGTACACGATTTTTGGCGGGAAATTTAGGAACTGGTATTCGAATACATTAGGGTTATTCTAGTGGTTATTAACATTCCACAAGGCATAGTCAGCACTGTGGTATGATCTACACTCAGGCCGATGTACACACCATATCGCTTATACCGTGTTGGCACTGTACTTCTATGCGTGCACCCCCGTGCGTGCACGAACAGGAGTGTGGGCTGCGAGCGCGCAGCGCGCGACGCGTGGCCGATACGACATGGCATGCAACTTGGATACGATATCGCATGTCTGTTTTATCTTCGCTTGTTTATCTCACTTTGTTAAAGTGTGAGGTTGAAGGCGACGAACACGTCACAAGATAAATATCTTGATCGAAAATTACTCACGAAAGGAAATCGTAAGTAGGTAAAATCTTGTCGCGGCATCGCTCTCGCGCCGCACGATATCGAGGCGTCTCACAATTTTACGCACACTACACCGTGTCCTTCAAAAGCATAAGATCCAAAAACTTATCAATTTCCAAGATGATGAAGACTGCATTGATCGCCTCCATGGCCGCCACGGCCGCCGCTTTCGCTCCCGTCCAGACCAAGGCACCCACCACCGCCTTGAACGCGTTCGAGAACGAACTTGGTGCCCAACCCCCTCTCGGTCTCTTCGATCCCCTCGGCATGCTCGATGGCGCTTCCCAAGAGCGCTTTGACCGTCTCCGATACGTCGAAATCAAGCACGGACGCATTGCCCAACTCGCCTTTTTGGGTCAGATCTGGGCCCGAGGTGGCAACCGCCTCGATGGACCCATCGACAGCGCGGGCGATACGTTCAGCTCATACCCCAACGGAATGGCTGCCCTCTTTGGACCTGATGCTATCCCCAAGCAGGGATTGGCGCAGATCGTCCTCTTCATTGGTGTTCTTGAGGTTGCTGTTATGACCGATTGGACCGAGAGCGCGGAATTCCCTGGAGATCTCCGCAATGGTACCTTCCAGGGTGCGTGGGATGGCTGGACCGATAAGCAGAAGCTTCAGAAGCGCGGTGTGGAGCTTAACAATGGCCGAGCGGCCATGATGGGTATCTTGGGACTCATGGTTCACGAACAACTTGGTACCTCTGTTCCAATCGTTGGACAGCTGTAAACTGATTCATCAGCCTGAGCAACTCGAGGAAGGAAACATGAACGGTCTTTTGACTGCAGGTTCTTTTTTGGTCGCCGCACAAACATCATTGCAATGTACATATAACTTATGAGTAAATGTTCTCGGCTACTTACGAAGTACTCTTCTGCAGCATCAGATCGCCAGAGAGTTTGACAGTCGACTTGTGGAGTTCTGTACCACCGCCTGAGATTCTGATGCCACTTTCACTGTTATCTCACGTCGTCACTGACTCGAATCAATTTCATTTACCAATGGTGATGCTGCGCCCCTGATTCATGTAGCCTACGGCCTCATTTAGTCAGATGCTGCCAATTCGTGTTGTTTACATAATAATAACCTGAACAGAATGGCAATGATGCTTCCGAATCCTATTGTTCGCGGCTGAGTGCAGAGAGAGGGGATGGTGCAAAATCCTACCGCTTTTCACTATCTGCACTGGATGTTCTGCCAAATCCCCTCGAGGGGGAAATAATACAAGCCCTGTAGAGGGAGGCAATGCAGATGATTTATAGTGGTCGCGGTTGGTAGAGAATGGTAGGCAATACTGTTATACAATGTTGCTATTGCTCAGCAGACGGGTTAGGAGATGATCGTGGTGACGTTGGGTGCCCAAGAGGAGGGTCAAAGAAGAGTGAGGGCGGCAAGCATGCGAGCCCAGAAGTGAAGGAAACTATGGAGGAAGTAGGGCACGGACGGCGAGCACATCATGTTTGACTCAATTTGGATTAAATTGAAGCTATTCCATTACATTATTTACTCCATTGTGCTGAAAGAGCAACAGAATCAAAGATTTGTTTCACACCTAGAATAGAACCACTGACCAAGATATCACATCACGCAAGAAGGTTTTGGAACTGCAGACAGGCAGTCAAAGTCGGTTCCCGTCCCTGATCGGCAGATGGACGCTTCACAGTGAAAAGACAGTCGCTGGCAAGAGAGACTATCTTTGTCGCCAAAGGACATGGCTGAGTAAGCAAACGGACAATTGAACATGTTGGACTCGGCAGCAGTGTCTGGGATTCCGATACCTTGGGCCCACAAGATGGGATTTCAGTCCCGGGAGAGCATGCCTGATCACGATCTAATTATTTGAATAATTTCCTTTGATAACTCAAGTATTTCATTGGCAACTATAGATGCAGACTATCTTCAAACTATAAACAAGATTCGGCTCAATTGATTTTATTGTTACAGATAGTGAGAGGTGTCATCCATCCTGCAATATCTTTTTCACTATTCAAGTGAATAAACCCGACAAGGATAACTGAAGGGAGCGATAAGGGTGCCGGAGTACCTAGATGGAACCAAGTTCATAGAGCTATCACTGGTTATAGATGACATGTCAGTGATCAAGTGGTGGGTAGATGTTCACATCTTATTCACTTGGGCTATGGTAGTCACATGGGTACAACGTTTTGTCAACAGATAATGGGACAACCATTGGTAGATTAAGTGAGTATAAGATCCTTAACGTCAATAGCTCTCACATGCCATAGCTAGTAAGGCCAACACTAGCCTGCCAATATCATGAAACACCAAGTATTCCATTGAGGCCCAGGGGTGTGCAATGGAAAATAACATCATGGTCCAGGGTATCATGGCAGCCGTGACCCTGAACGCCAATATGTCCATTACAAGGGAAAATATATACCATATGTGTGTGCAAGGTTCTTCTTCATCAAGCATGTGATCCAGAGGCTCAATGAGATACAACATTGCCCAGCTGAGGGCATCTGGGTAGGTCTCCTGAACAAATCCAAATAGTGTCCTTCGGGACACACCACAACCACCTCATGAATATATCCATTAACTATGATAACAAGAGAGAGCGGGTACATACCCATAAAAGCTTCTCCCAAAGACCGAGGTCTAGGTAGGAAAGCAGGTGACCACCAAATACATCCACTACTACATGAGCGCGTCAAAAGACAAGTAAAACCAGAAGAGTTGTGATAGGAATCAAACTATTGACAAACTCATCAAATGCATGATGGGTTTCAACCCACAGCCAAGACATCACAGTTAGTCCCTCAACACCATTCACAGCAAGTGATGGAATACTCATTGTTGGACCAATGACATTCCAAATTGGGAGACAAGATGCTCCACAACAATAAGATACCCTCGCTGACAAAACGAGTATACACACCAACAAAGGGCACACCTAAGGTAGATAAAAGGAAACCAAACAACTTGGACTTAGCAGCAAAGCATCAGTGGTCTAGGGTGTTGGTGTCTGAGCTACAGGGATGCAATTTCAGTTTCAGGAAGCCTATGGCCAAGTATACTCTCACCTCTAACTTTTGTTTTTGGCAATTCAACTATTTGTCGGCAAAGTAGCGATGCATATTATCTTCAAACTGTAAACAAGGAAGATAATTGATTTCCCAAAGCATATTAATAAAAAAGAGCGGTGTGGCCTGGGAATGCACCCAAAGGTCTCTGAGAAAACCAACCATGTCAGCCACAAAAAACAGCGTCGCACTCAGAAAAAAGGTCCGGCAACAATGAAGGGAGGTTGAAGGGACATGAACAGATACGAGCTGATAGTGCCCCATTGTACATAGCACAGAAACTAACAGATAATCAGTAAGCAAAACATTACCACAAGGTAAAGGAATTTTGGCCCAACACTGGTACTGGTAAATGCCACCAAAACTACTGTCACGTCAGACATAGCATGGTTATATGCACTTGTTGGGGGGACTCCAAAACAGGCCATGATGGAGTATAAGATGTGGAAAAGGGCACTTGCTAGAAGCACAAATAAAATGATGTCTACTATGACAACAATAGGGTAAGTGGCAGCTAACCCTTGTCAGTTAATAGCCCAAAATCAAATCTCGTTACTTTTTAAAATATTGCCAAGTAGACCCCACAACCGATAGAAAGAGAGTTTTGAAGAGATTTCAGAAATGCATTGTGTCAAGAGTGACTTCAATGTAGTCAAAAGTTATTTCCATAAACGTATACTCAAATTAAGTTTCATCACCAGCACATTTTGACAAGGACTCCTCTTGAACAATTGCATCCATCTTCCATATAATGCTAAGCTCCTTCCCATATCAGCTCTCATCTACCGTATTATTTCTCAATCTGGACACTAGATTGGTACCAGGTGCATCTTTTTTGGTGGATTACAAACCCAGCATATATCAAATATTGCTGGATTTGTATCTGTCCTGAGCATCAAAGTGCAAAGGCCACAAAGATCAACTAAGCATTCAGCTGCATTCGGTGGGAGAGAGAATGGAGATAGAGTTCTCTTTAATTGCATTTGTTAGATTTAGTTGTATGGATTGAGAAGATACTAGAAAAGTGAGATAGAGCTGTTGAGTGCCAAGGATAGGTTGTCATCCCAGGTCACCCACACGTAGTAGGATCTATGTCACGATTTTTTTACGTAGATAGCTAGAAGTTTTGCTTCATCATCTCAAACACATGACTTTGCCCCAATCTGCCGGCTTCAATTTATACTCCGCACCCAAAATAAGTACATGGAACACTGTGTATTTAATAGACAACGTGTTCCATGTTCTTGGGTAAGCCCAGCTCTTTGCACGGAGAGCGCTATGTTGGGGCAAAACAG
>JALLOY010002654.1:0-11337 GCA_036939835.1 Thalassiosira delicatula
ACGCAGAGCTTCGTACGTTGAAGCCACGACCGTTGGGTACTGATCCTACCACAACGGATCGTGAATCTACTCTATCTAAATTTACTCTTATAATTTCTATGTTACCAGATATTTATCATTATCTCTATTAACCTTACTATACCTTTGGCTTGGTAGAGCAGAGCCTACCTAGTTCCTCGAGTACACTTACGTACTTTTAAAAAAGGAGGTAGATAGACTGGTGAAACTGGGAGTACTGAAAGAACAGCCAATCTCAGAGTGGGGTAGCCCCACGTTTATAATACCTAAGAAAGAGGGTACAGTACGTCTCTTGACAGACTTTAGGGGAGTGAATGAGAGAATTGTTTGCACTCCATATCCTATTCCCAAGATTTGTACGGTCCTCCATGAGATGGACAGATTTACGTACGCAATATTGCTAGACCTCAATATGGGTTACTACACCATTAGACTTGGTGCTGATGCTAAGGAAATTTGTACCCTGGTTTTGCCGTGCGTAAAATATTTGTGCATGCATCTACCTATGGAGTTATCTGTTCGCCCAGATATCTTTCAGGAAGGAAGGAGTAATTTAATGTGGTCTTTAGAGTATGTAGGCGTCTACACAGATGATTTACTCACAATTACAAAGTCCAGATACGATGACCACCCTGTGGAGATAACACATGGAGGAATCACGCACGCTGCCGTCCGTCTCCTCAGCAAGGAAGCCAAGAAGAGGGAAGGAGGAGGAGGAGGAGACGGCGAGACGAACAGAACATACTCAACAATCCACCAGAGAAACGGTGTTCGAACCTTTGGGCTGAGAATGGACGAATGTAACAACGTAAACCGAGGGGGGGACGAACGAATAACGGACCTTGTCTGTTCGTCCAAGCATTCACTCAGATGGGATAGGCGGTCCTTGCCACCGCGACAACAAACAGGAGGAGGAATGGGCGCTCTTGTGGCATCATAAGTCATAACATGGTGTGAGTTCAACGCAGGAAACATGGAAGCTTTTTTGTATTTGCGTTTGTATTTTGGCCATACTATTGGATTTGTACTTTTGCGCCACCCTACTTCCCTCCTACCAAGATATCAACAAAAATCTGAGATGGCACGAAAGCGATCCAAGTCCAAGTCCAAGGCGACGGCGTCCGTCGAAAAGAGGGGCCGCCGCGGCAAAGAAGGCACCGATTCCGACTCGATCGCCCGCGAAAGGAAAGTGCAATACGCCTGCGGCGTGGGCATAATAAAGATCCTAGCGATTGCCGCCGCGCTCTACGTCGCATCGTCCTCGAAGGAACGACGACGCCATCCATCGTCGGAATCGGAAATTCGAAATTCGAATAAAATTGCCGAGAAGGAGGCGTTCCTAAAGTGGTTCGTCGACGGCGGCGGGACGTTCCATCCGATCGACTTGTGGGGCGATGAAGGAAAAAAATCCGCGAACGCGACGATCGAGGAATTTCCTTCCTACGGAGGATGGGGACTGGCGTTGCCGATTCCTCCGGGATCTTACAACCGCGCTTCGAAGGACAACCACGATGGCGACGACGGGTGCCGATCGGAAATCGCAGAAGGGCGATGCGAAGCCGAGGACGGAAAATTGCCGCCCGTGATCAGACATCTGGACCCGTTGTTCACGGTGCCGCCCTCCATGATCGTCTCGGTCGAGTCGGTCATCGACGACTACGCGTCCGCCTCCGGCCGCCCGCTCTACCTGCTGAACAAGATCCTGACTCGAACGTTCCCCAATTCTCCGGGATTGGCTCGACGGGGAATGGGAATCGTCCAACAGGACGTCGTCATCGCGAAGCACGCCGCCCTGATGGACGAGAAACCGGAACGCACCGGCCGGAATTCCAGGTTTCTGTTGGAACGAATGTATTCCAACGACGGCAGAGGTGTCAGCGGGCCGATTCAACGAAAGGTTAGACGACGACGGTGATACCGAAGAGTAGCTGCAATTGGTGCGTCCTGCCGCCGGCGGAGTTCGTCGTGGCGCGGGACCTACTGCTGCCGCCGTCTGTGGTCCGTTCGGTGCCGCACGTCGAGCTCGCGTTCGTCTTCCTCGTGCTCTTCGATTCGCGAGTCTCGTCGTCGTCTTCTTCGCCTTCGCTGTCGTAGCATTCGTCGTCTTCGTCTTCGCAGTCGTCGTTCCTCGCCCGCGTCGGCTGTCTCTTCATGTCTTTCTGATTTTGACCGCATTGTTAATAGGGAGAGGCACCTGTCATAATATGGCAGTGGCTCTATATCATATGTCGGGAGAAAGATACTTGATCAAAGCTGCCATATTTTCTTCATCACACAACACAATCTAATGAGAATTATCACGAAAACAATATCAAAAGGCCAAACATGGTGCTTCCAAGAACAAGAAGAAGGTCATGGATCCAATGGTGCGGTTTCACTCTCAATCAGGCCAAGTGGAGGGAACACTGGATCGATTTATGTGCTCCGTACTGTCCCCGTTATTGCGCCTGAGCTCCGGTAGGGGCGACGAAGATAATTTTGTTCCGCTCGTCACAATCGAGGGAGAGTAAGTATTGTCTCTAGAGAGGTCAAGCTTTTTCAATCTTTGTCTTACTTTGCGCCTCTATGTACTCCTACGTAGGGCACTCATGGAAGATCGCTCTCTAGTCATTGGGAGCGACGTCCCAATTTCGCTGAAAGTTTATCTCAATGATCCCTTGGGGTTCTTTGATTTATTTCAGCATGGCAGTGCCGCTGACAAGGGTCAAGCAGCAACAAGTTCCAAATTATTCTTCCAGAGAAAGAACACTGCCAGGAAATCAGTGTATACGGGAAAGAAGTCCAACCTTAGTGAGGAGGATTTGGCAAATGCGGCTTTTCGGTTGCTGCAGTGGGCTGAGAGGGGAGAGGAAATGCCGTTGTTCGAAAAGGTCTCCAATCAGAAATCAAAGTTGAACGCCGATGTCGAAGTTTATGAGCATTGTGGCAAGTTTGATAACGAGAATTATGTTAAGAAAAAGGAGAACAACGATGATGATAACTCCAAGACGTTGTGCAATGACCAGGTCGATGGAGACGAAGAAAACTATGAGCTCAATTGTCTGGTGTCAAAGAAGACGCCGCGAAGGCTCCCTGAAATGTCAGATCCTGAGGGGTTCAAGTCTGGAGTGACCCTGCGTCCGTATCAACGTCAGGCGTTGTGGTGGATGTTGCGTCGGGAGGGCCACCGCGACGTGGAATGCGAAACGTTGGGCGTCGGCACATTAGAAAATGGAAAGAAGGGACGTGTTGAACACGACGACGAGGCGGATGACGAATTGGATCTCTTGATCGAGCTTGCCGGTACCACAACCTCTTCGTCGAACGTTGCAGGAGATCCATCGATACAAGTTTGGGGAGGAGGCGAGAATGCTATAGCATGCGACTGTGGCCCGGTATTGGTGAAAGCTGAATCTGTAGCATGCAATGCAGTTCCTGTCATTGAATATTTAAAACAAAAGAAGGAGGGAGATACTGACGAATTCAGGCGCAACGTCCATCATCCTCTGTGGAAGAAACGATATCTAGCGACAAAAGGCTTGGGCTCCGTTTACGCCTTCTACGTGAATGAACTGCTGGGAATAGCATCGGCATCTCCTCCGAATCCGCCGAATAAGTGCACTGGTGGTATATTGGCTGATGCCATGGGATTGGGCAAGACAGTCATGCTCCTTTCGTTGATTCTCAAGGTGAAGGAACTGGATGAGGATAGAGCGCGAAATGAGCGGGAGGAAGAAGTTGTGCCTGCTTCCAACTTGGAAAGAGGCGCAAAACCCAAATTTGATGCTGCTTCGAACGAAAGCGTTGATGACGAATTGTGGGCCGAAGAGCGGGATGCAACGGCAGCGAACAAGCCCGGCCTCAAACCAAAGGGAACAACTCTCGTCATCGCTCCATTGACACTGATTTCCCAATGGGAAGAAGAACTTTCAAACAAAACAAACCTATCTCACTTGGTGTATTATGACTCTGCCAAGAAGGGCACGTCGAGCGACGCCTTCTCCTGCATCGACGTGGTCGTCACAACGTACGGCACAATACAGAGCGAATATGCATCCTTAACTCGTTCCGTCAATTCGTCAAAAGCAGGCTCCATGTTTCCCAACCAAAACCACTCGTTACTAAATTTTCAATGGAAGAGAATCATCCTCGACGAAGCCCACGGCATAAAGAATCCGACCACAATTGTTTCGAAAGCGTGCTGCATGCTGCGTGCCGAGTCGCGGTGGTGTGTCACTGGAACTCCGATTCAGAATTCGCTGCAGGACGCGTACGGTCTGCTGAAGTTCTTAAGACATGAGCCGTGGTGCGAGGCCGCCTTTTGGAAGAATGCAATCGACGAGGCGCTATTCTCTGACAAAGCAGCGGAATCCGCCGAGGCTGGAGACGCCGCCGATGAGGAGGAGAAGGAGACTTCGTTGCGGGAGCTGAGAGTGAGCGCGGCCTTCGGTCGCGTTCGACGCGTGTTGGCTCCCATAATTCTGAGGCGTACGAAGGACACTCTTGCTGACAACGGCACTCCGATTTTGACTCTCCCGCCGATCGATTCGTTGATTATTCGTGTCGCGCTCTCTCCTCCAGAAAGAGAGTTTTACTGTGCTCGTGAGTAAACTCACACATTGAATGTTTCACGCTACTTGCTCAAGCCTTCTCGCACTAACCAACATACAGTTCTTGAGCGATCTCAGTCCGTCTTTGATGGATTGCTCAATGCTGGCACAGCCTCAAAATCATGGTTTGCCATATTTTCGCTTCTTCAGAGGTTGAGACAATCGTGCGATCACGTCTCTTTGACAGTGAGTAAAAAGTTGGACAGCTCGAGTAATGATGGGGTGGCTCACTCCTTAAAAGGTAGTCCCTGTAAGAATGAAAGAGATGAGTCACTCGCAAAGAATGATGGAGGGATAGGCACGGTGGACGACAGCGTGAGTGCAAAATTGAACTATTAACTTCATCAATATTCGTCGTTGATTCTCATGCTAAATACTACGCCATTTTCTATGGACTGATACATCAGTTTCTAAACGACTTGATTGGCAAGTTCAACAAGAAAGCAAACAAAAATGTTTCAACTGTGCAACAGGCGGGTTCAGCATCTTCTTTTTCAAGACATGTGGCAGAATCTTTGTCTCAATGTGTGCTGTCGAGTGACAAATACTTGAAAGACGAATGCCCAATATGCTTGGATGAACCAATGGTCGAGGATGCAGTGCACAGTAAGAGCCACTTGCATATACGATTTACGAAGACTTTGTTCGCAACCCTTTAAGTGTCATCTAACAGGATATGACCCTCATTTTGCTCCACAGCACCTTGCGCTCACATGTTTTGCAAAGACTGTTTATTGTCTGAATTTCGAGAGCAATTGGTGCGCAGCAATGAAAAGACGGTTAATTTGGAAATGTGTAAGAAAGCAGGTGTGTCCAATCGACCAAAGGTAGAAGGAGGATTGTGCCCTGTCTGTCACGATTGGGTTGCGATATCGTCAATCATTCAAATAAAGAAATCGAAGAACGGAGAGACGGTTTCTGAGTATCTCAACCAATCGCCTTCGGAATCAGAAAACGTGCCAAATGTTTCCGCTGAGGCCTTTCAGCAGCGACACATTGCGGCAAGGGAAGCGCTGGAGTCGGCTTTGAATGGCGCGTGCAGCTCGAAACTCACTGCCATTTTGGCGGAGCTCGACAGAGTGTGGACATCAGACCCGGGGTCCAAGGTCCTTGTTTTCTCGCAGTATCTTGGCTTCCTGGACATAGTGGGCCGGGCCCTGGATGATATTGGCGTGACATGCTTTCGCATTGATGGCAAAATGTCGCTGAAGGAACGAGTAGCCATGATTGGCAAATTCAACAAGAAGAAATCTACAGAAGTAAATGGCCTTTTGGAAAAAGGATTTTGTCAGAGAGGATCAGTGTTTCTTGTTAGCATGAAAGCAGGTGGCGTAGGACTGAATCTTGTGGCCGCCTCGAGTGAGTGCTGTGATGCTGATTTGTCTTAGTTTCTGCCCAGGTGACACTGATGACCCTTTGCTCACATGTCATGTTGCAGGTGTCTTCATTGTTGACCCCTGGTGGAACCAAGCCATTGAAGATCAGTGCATCAATCGTATTCACCGCATTGGTCAACAGGCGAAAATTGTACGGGTGAGGAAGTTCGTTGTGACTGATAGTGTGGAAGAGAAGATTGTCAATCTGCAGGGGAAGAAAAAGGTCTGTTTTTACTGCTCGCTAAATGACATCTGCTTACGCCTTCGAAAATTTTCTAACTCTCTTCGGCTTTGTTTGTGTTGCATCTCTAATAGGGTATGGCGAATGCAATTTTGAGTGACGTGGATAGTGGAGGGCACCCAGATGGCGCCCCAGACAGTACCAAACCTACACTCGAAGACTTCAAGCTGCTCTTTAACAGGTAGGTTGCACCCGAAGTGTGACTTTACGCAACTTTACAGAACCAAAGGATAGAAGTTTTTCGGTACTAAATATGATTAGATCCCCAAGTTTGTGACACGGTGGAACCCCCCTCCCCTCAGGCTTGGTTGGTCATCATTCTGGAACGGATCCAACAAATGCTTGAGGTCACAAACATGCTCTAAATTAATTTTTTCGCGTAAGTGATTACTTCCACAAGCCTACAATTAATGCAACAGCCGATAGATTATCAACCCTTTCTTTGGTTGGTGCATTAAAAGTGCACCATCTGCTATTTTTGCATATATCCGTAATTTGTGGCCCGAGTTGCTTCATTCAAGGTGTGTGCGTTTCATCTAAATTGGTTCTGTGGGTGTTTACTGAAAGTATGAAAAAGTACAAAACAACTGTGAAAGGCATTACGTTGGTCAAGGTTTGCCATATCCCGCCTCAAAAGTGCACCATTTGCCAACTCTTCATATCTCTGCTTTTAGCGCTTTGGATTTGCTTCTTTCAAAGTGTGCATGTGAAATAGCTATATACTTTAAATCTTGTGCATTTTGAATATCTAAAAGTTGCCCATCATGGGACATTTCATCACCAAAACCAATCAGTGTCACCAAGTACGCCATTTTGACATACTGTACATCTGGGTTGAAATCACCACCCCCAAATCGAGGGAGCTTAAAAACTAAGGCATCCGTAATTTTTTTCATAGTTCTTGTCTGCAAGGAGTCCTTTAGTGATCCGAGGACTCCATGGGATCAAAAACGAAGCAAATCGATAAGGTAGAAGCTGAGATATAAGCTCCCTCAATTTGTGCATCGTATTTTCTGCAAATCTGACGTCATTTTTTAGAACGTCACGGATCGATCATTGCTTTCTCGTCGTCAGCAATTTAAAATTCAAAATCGGACTTTACCTTTCTCGCAAGAGCGGATCGCACGAAGCGAAGAAACGACGAACATCGACGCCGTGGGACAGGATCTACAATCGACCAAACTCTGAACTATTGGTTCGGAGGAGCGTTGCCGGACGGATCGCAAAAAAGCCTCTGGACGATCGCATCCTCCTCGGCAGATCTCCTAGCTCCTCACTCGAGTGGACGCCGACATTTCCGATCGATTTCGCTCGTCCGACGCGGGGAACGAAAATGATGCGGACGCGACAACGACGTTGTCGCTTAACGATGGTAAACATCGACGATAGACGGAGGACGCCCTAACGCGTACGATTGGCGGGACAAGGTGGCCGCCGTCGTGGCGCTCGATCACTTGCGACTCGCACCATCGTAGGGTCCAGGCGATGACTATTATCGTTTGCACATAAAGTCTCCGAGCGATGGCGATATTAATCGACATCTCTCGGTTTCAATTTCAAACGCCAATGTTGTCCTCCAGCGTTTGAATAAGGAGGAACGAGATTCCAGTTGATAATGTGGTTACCGCTGTGCCTTTCTTGGTAAAATCAAGGAGTGCAGCATTGACGATTCAACTAGATAGTTAATTGATAAAAATTAATTTAGAAATTCAACGAGACATCGCCGCACGCTGATCCTTGATCCTTCCATTCGTCCCCCTTCCCCAATTATCGAGCCCCCCGACCCTCTGAATACTGAGCAAAATTATCCATTGCCAAATCTCTTATTGTGTTCATCGCTTCGCCGCGAGTTGCGCTTTCCTTCCGCCATCGTATTTCTATAGAACCCCCCTCTCCTTTCCGCTGTGATTCAATCTACCAAGTCATTTGCGTCGTCAATCTCGAATCCTGCTGCGCAGGATTCTAGATTGGCGCTCGTGGCTTGTGGCAATTCGCTCGCGAATCGAAATTCAAGATGATATGACGTCAGCATAATTTGAAAACTTGAAAAATTACGATTAGAATGAGTTACACTAGTAGTTTACTAGTTAACTTCCGCGTATCATAACTCCGTCAATATCCAATATTTTTGGATGGTTCCAATTGAGGATCTAATTTATTTGACCATTAGAAACTATTGGGAGCCTTATTTACTTCGAAAATCCATAAAATCTATGTTCGGGTTGTCAATTCAAGTCAAACGTACAGTATCACAGAACGGCCTAAAGAAACCAGATTTCGATTGTTACTGTCGCATCGCATATCGCGACTCCTTCGATGCACAGTTAATTTGCGACGCAGGCTGGCTCCGTCGCATGAGCATGAGCCGCATTGATCATGAGGCATGAAAGCCATTCGCGAATGTGTACTCCTAGAAACTTGCTCTCCATCGTCGTTTGCTATTACATCCGTGGGTCTGACAAACAGCGATCTTTTACACATTCCTACGTTTCAGAATCGTGGAACGGCTAGATGACGCACAGTTATTTGCGACGCAGGCTGGCCCCGTCGCACGAGCATGCACGGCATTTTCAAATCGGGTAGGGATCAAATGCCGTGCATGATGCATGAAAGCCATTTGCCATCATTAGTCTTCTCATAATCTATTTTTCCTCCATCTCTCAACACACTCCCGACACAACACTAACACTATTTCTGTGCCCTCGACCCCTCCTTCGATCGTCGATCGACTCCTCCCCCACACCCATCCGGCGTGAGGTGGCTTGACACAAAAGTACATAGAGTCACAAACCGAACAAAACGAACATAGAAGCGCAATCAAACTTAACGATGAAGAAAAGGAAGGTGATTGGGCTTCTGGCCTCAGCGCTCGGATGTAACCTACCTGCACTCGTCAAATCCTCCTGTGCTGAGGTCCCCGTCGGCGAGGTTCTCGAAGACATTGGACTCAAGGTAACCATTGCAGGGAATATCCCCACTACCTCCGCAGCTGCTTCAGCCTACAACATGGCTGTCGTCAAAGGCTTCCCTGATAAAACTATCTTCATCGATCAAGCAGCGGGCGTACTCTACTCTTACGATTTTAGCGTCGGAACTGTCGAGGAGATATATGATGTTGCTGTGGATGCCCTACCCGATTACATCGATGTCGATCACGGTGAGGCGTTCGTGCCATTCGCGAGTGGTATATTCAAGATTCACACTGTATCGCCCGGGCCATTGACATGTGTAGATCAGCAATGCGACACTCTCGTTGCTTCCGATGTTTATGTTGTCTTTATCGCCAATAACGATTCCATCGATGTCGATCACAGTGAGGCGTTTGTGCCATTCGCGAGTGGTATATTCAAGATTCACACTGTATTGCCCGGGCCATTGACATGTGTAGATCAGCAATGCGACACTCTCATTGCTTTCAATGCTTATGTTGTCTTCACTGCCAATAACTATCCTGCTTCCTACGAGCATGATCTAAGAGCCCTGCCAGAGGACCTTGAGTACAATTTGAATTTGATGGGTCCCTGTGTGAATTGTTTTCCGGTGAGTCATGAGAGATTGTAGTTGAATATAATATGAACTTCATTGGAATGCTATCACACATTTTTCACAAAATCACGCCTCACACAACAAAACATCTGTCAACGTTTCAACCTCCCCATAATTCATCCAGGTTTATAAGCTCTTCTACAAGTTCGAATTCAACTCGGATGGAACGGGCCTTGAAAATCCTGAGCTCTTCTTTGTACACCCACAGCAGGTTACATAAGTACGGTCACCAAGGGGGAGGCATGGTTACCATCCCTGACGGCAACCATGCTGGACAGATCCTATGGGCGGTTGATGATTGCTTACCCTTTGGCATGAATGGCCTCTACGGTTCCCAGGATGGATCCTTGTGGCAAGATGCTCCTGCTTGATCCAAACCAAGCTGGCTTCTCCCAAATTGTTGCCAAGGGTATTTGAAACTCCCAACAGATGAACATTGAGGGAGACAATCCACAGGTTCCCTCCAAACTGCCTTCAGCTACGCCTACACAGGTTCCCTCGGATTTGCCTTCAGCTACGCCTACACAGGTTCCCTCGGATTTGCCTTCAGCAACGCCTACGGGTTTGCCTTCAGCAACACCCACAGAGGTTCCCTCTGACTTGCTTTCAGCGATGCCTACAGGTTTGCCTTCAGCAATGCCTACACAGGCTCCCCCAGATTTGTCTTCAGTTATGCCTTCACAGGTTCCCTCTGATTTGCCTTCAGCAATGCCTACACAGGTGCCCGCCAATTTGCCTTCGGCAACGCCCACACAGGTTCCCTCAGATTTGCCAATTCCAGCTGTGACTACAGTCAAAGTAAAAGGACAGATCACAATTTCAAACGTGAACATCGGACAAGACTCAATTGATGATGTTGTCTCCTCAATCGAAACGGCATTTGAAACAAAAGGGTGTCCCAAAAAGGATGTCCAAAGATGCGTTGCTACTGTTTTGGGTGTCAATGACCAATCTTTGACCTCTCGTCTGAGGAAGCGTTCACGATCTTTGCAAGATGATGGACGTTTGCTTGTGGCATTTGAAATTGCGCTTGATGCAATTTGTACCACTTTAGATTGTTCTGGTGCTGACATAATTGGGAGTACCACAAAGGCTCAGGTCATTGGCAATATACTCGCTGCAATTGATGATGGCTCATTTATGGCAACTGTCCGACTAGCATCCACAAGTGCCCTCCAAGTACTTCTTCCCTCCGCTGTTGCAACGGTCAGTTTTGAAGAAATCATTGCTGCACTCAGTGATTGGTACCCTGACTGGGGTGGTTCATCTAACACATGCTTCAATGATGGTGGCGATCTTCGATACATGAAGATTTTTGGTACCTATTTTGAAGATACTCTTGATGCTTGTTGCCAAAGGTATTTTAGCTGGGACTTTGGTACCTGGATCATGTGGTGGACTAGCAAATACATGGCTAACTTTGTATGAAACACCAGCTGCCTGTTGTTTGGAGTCATTGTCCTGGATAGTTTCTGGAACATGCATCGCTCAATCAACCCTCACCAGTGTTGTTGGGACATCTCAATGGTATGTGAACTGGTCATTGGAGAAAGTAAGTAATTGCTAC
>JALLOY010002672.1:0-12913 GCA_036939835.1 Thalassiosira delicatula
ACAACTCTTATCTCCTATCTCTTGTGCATCACGGGACGATGGGAGCCTGAGAGTCGGTATCTGTTGGTATGTTTATAACAGTTCACAACTTATGCAGTGTTGATCTCTCCCATCCACTTGTTATTTTGGCAGTCAAGTTTTTCATTTCTTTAGTTATTGGGCACAGCAAAAACCAATACTTTCACCTGAGATATCTGTGCACGGCTCTTCACTGATCCTCCCAATACAATGTTACAATAGAACTTGATGTTTTTGAAAAAGGAACACAGATAGAAAAACACAGTATTCCTTCTGCTTATGAGCTCTTGCACAATTTGCCTAACTGTAAAAGTCGATGACATAAATTAATTAACCTTAACAGATAAGCATTGAGTTATTACTTTCAATTGACTGGTGCGTCGAATACGGAGGTTGATGGGAATGTTATGTTATAGTCATTACAGAGGACGCAAAATACACCACGCTTCACAACATACACAAGAGCCTAGAGAACATGGCATTAAAAATTTTCGTACCGTCATTCAACCCGATCTAAGGAAAATTGATAATATTTGTCAAGTGTAGTCAATGTTCTGCGCTTTTTAATCATCATCACACTCGAAATAACCACTCCCACGCGGAGAGGATAGTGGCGTCAGTTGGCCCAGTGGACCATAGCGAGGACCACGATCAGTAATGTTATAAAAATCAACCGCAATGGGCGAGGAATCTGTTGACGGATCGCTCACAAACTGTGTCATACTAGTATACGCTACGTAATATGTCGATAAAAAGACAATTAGAAAAAGGGCGTTGCCGGTGAGTGAATTGTTTGAGTGCGAACAACTAACCTGAATTCCAAAAAGCATGGAAATCGCGTGCATATTCCCTTCTGAATTCTGCGGTTTGATTCAGGATTCCTTAATGGCAGAATGTAGCAAGACAATTAGAGATCAGGCGTTCCATGAAAGTTGACAAAAGAAAAGGTTCTAGAATGCCACCTCACCAACAAAAGTCATTACAAACCAGCGCGAGCCTGTATAAACGAGGAGTGCAGTGTCATTTTGAGATAGGGAACGAAGCCCAGATTCGTACTTATATGTAGGACGATCATATGCAATGATTAGGCCCTTGCCATCGTTAGGGTTCCAGCTCAGTGCATCAAATGTCCGGATGCTCCAAATGTCACCCAGATCTTTGGAAATATTAAGTTGGTTAAATGAAAGGTGCTCTCCACTAAGACAAATGCAAAGTGACCACCAACAAAGATTTAACTCACCACCTCGAAGTTTCCGACATGGCATTTTGTGTTCACAATGATTCCCAAAATATTTGTCATTGGTACAAATGCATTTGCCATTCATGCATTGGCCATGAAAGTTCTAAAGCGCGGAGTTTGTCAAAAGGAACAAAAACGAAATGACTGAATGCAATTGGAGCGATTGAGAACGAAAGGGAAGAAAACCAGCTTACGCATTGAGAAATGTCCGAACATTCATCACACAAAGCACTAAAACTTCCACTTTGTTTCGAAGAACCTGCCCCACAAGACAGAAGAAAGGGTGGTAAGGTCACAGAACCAGAGAAAAACGTCTTGTTCGGGAATTCAAATACGGAGACGAGACTAACCTGCCCATACTGTCCACGATCCAGTGATGGAGAGAAGATCATACTCAGTTGTGTCTGGAGAACGAAGTAACCATGGGCAGTCCTTTTATTGACAGGGACACACTGAGTCATAAGTGAAAGGGAGTGTGCAAAATGCTAACAGGGAATTCGATTCTTACATTATCATCTTCATTGGACTTGCGAATATGTTTGTGCATAAAAACCCATGCTCCTTCACTCTTGCAATATTTGATCTCGGCACCAGTTGTAATTCGATAACTCTCCCCAGTTACTTTGCTTTGCTCTGTATAAACTGAAAGAGATCTGGGTTGAGGCAAAGTGCCATACACGTGAAAATAATGTATATTGCATAATGTTTCTTACTGGGAAGGCCCTCGTAAGTGCCATTTCGTTTGTAAACACCTGACAGGGGTGTGATAAGATATGATAAGTCTTTCTGTTTCACGAGTTACCAGAACAAGTAAAGCACTATTGGAAACACACCATTGAAATAGGAATACATCAAAACTTTGTGCTCAATTTCTCCAGACGGTGTTTCCACCAAAGCGTCCTGCCAGACATCCTGAATGACGTTGGAATAAGATGGGGAATAAATGGCGAAATCCTGCTGCGAACGTACACCCACGAAAGAAAATAATTCACGTTCTTACCTCAGGAAACGTTACAAACACAGAATTACAATGAAGAGACCCCGACATCTGTTGATAAGTCACCCAAAACATTCCACCCACCATCGAGGATAGATTCAAAACGTATAGACTCTTTAGGAATACACTCATTTTCTTACGCGAACTAAATGGCATCCTATCAAACTCCAGCAAAAAGATCTTCTTGTTGGTAGCCCATTTTAATCGTTTACCAAACGTACTGATCTTGGCTAATCGGAAGGCAATGTCATCAATGACCTGTAAAAATTGAAGTGCCAGGACATCGTAGAAAATATCCAAGACTCCCGTTCCTTGTGCAACTACCAAGAACATGTTGAGTATGCTGTGACAATCAATGCGCATCGAACGACGTGTGAGAGAAGATGGTACGATAGAAAGCTGTGGATAGAGGATGTTCAATGCAAATCAAGTTCTCTTACAAAACATATCCCATGACAAGGCGCAGTACCGCCGAAGACACAAAGCGCCAGTACTTAATGCGTGGTCTATCCAAACATGGGTTCAAACGTAGAAAGAAGTAAAAGAAATGAGGGGAACTTGACAGGAAGAGAGTTGATGAATACAAGACGGGCGCACGCTTACAGTTTTCGTTTCAAGGAGTACTTTGGGATCATCTGAAGGAGATAAAAACTACTGGGTATCTCTTCTTCCATCAATAAGCCTAGTATGCGACGATCAAGAAAAGAATGGAGTCATCTCTGGAGACCTGGAATAAAGATTCGTTCATTGAGAAATAATACGTTGCTCACCGATAATGATTGCTAAAGATGTGCATTAGGGAAGAAGATTGGGAATGATACACACATTAGATGGACAGTAATTCAGATCGACAAGAGAAGGAATTCCACCGATGGAAAAAAAGTGGATACAAGCTTGGAGCACTGCCATCTCTCACCAAAATACTGCGCGATTCTCACACTCGTATCGACTTGCACCGGAACACCCAATGGATTCCCCGGCGTACCAGCATCCAGATTGTTCACCAATGCCAGCAGGAGGCTGACCAAACTCAAAATCACAATTCCAAAGGCATATCCGAACGGGATGGAGCCTATCGGTTCGGTGAATAGGAGTGAATGTGTGCTTTGTGGCAACAGTATGGGATCTTCTTGATAGCCACCGTCGTCACCATCTGGACGTGTGTGTGAATCATCATGGGGATGGAAACACGTGTTGTTAGCAAGCAAGTTGTAAGAGTTGATACGATAGTAAAGGGAAATGCACTTGCATTGATCCGAGGACGTTCCATTGCATGTTGTTTCTTTCGCTGATTTCACGACAACATCCCCCGAGGAGGACCTCGTTTTCATTTCGTGACCATTGCAAAATGGGTCCATTGTCGTGTTTGCCTCCACATCCATTGCGATTGCTTGTGCGGCGTTGTCGTCGTTGTCCATTTCGTCGTATCGCGGTGTGTCAATATTGTCTTGCGGTTCACTTGTGTTTTGGGTTGTCTGGGCTGCATCTGGCTAGATCTGGCTGCATGCTTTTAGTCCATAGTACAAACGGGAGTGGCTACGCTGCAGCCTGCTGTAGCGACTCACTTACTCTACTGTACCGACTTGGGTCGGGAGCTGTTGGGAGTGCCCTCGAAACAGCTGGTCGTGTGTAGCGGGTCGTGAGTGGTATGCCTGTGGTATGCTGTGATATTATAGTGTGACACATGGATGGGAAGAGTGTTCCCATCATTGTACGGTATTGTACAACTCAATACCATACCATACCATACCATACGATACCAAGCTCTGAACATTCACGTGAAAAAAGTAGGCTGAAGCCGTAAGCGTCAACACTAAATAATATTTTTTATATAATGCGCCCGCCTACGCCCGCCATCACAACATATATTATTTTTAGCTTCTGCAAGCTCCGCAATCACGGTCGTTCACTCTTCCCTCTCAGAGACCGCCATTGCCTGCCATTGCCATAGGATGAGTCGAAACAAACATCATCTCTGATCCTTCTGAAGAGTACAAGTGCAAGTAATAATAAAACATGCCAAGCCCGACGAACGACGCTCCTCCAGCCGAAACTGGCGAGGCGACCCCCACAGCCTCCGCTGACAACACATCCAGCCTCCCCGCCCTAAAAACAGTGACCAAATCCACCATCGAATACAAATCGGACCTCCGCAAGGGGTCCCACGCACACAGCAGCGGCATCCTCCACGCCACACAACACTCCTCCACCGCCCGAGAAGAACACTGCTTCGCCTGGCTCGCATCGACATCCCACCACGCGACGGCAATGAACTACCTCTCTCAATTCGGATTCAATCACGCCGTATTCATCCCCTATTCCAGCAAACGCCGATGGATGGAGAGGTATCCCACCGCCGTGCCCCATGTACACATTGACGTGCGGGGGAAATGCACCGGATTTCCCTATTGGCACGCACCGCACCCAGACGAGGGGGCGGCGGCGGGGGTAGTAACCGGACGCGGCGCCGGGCCCATTGAAACGACAACGACCAAAAAGAGGGGACGGCCCAAAATCAAAAAGAAACTCTTTGCCTCGGCCCTTCTCTCGCATTCAGAACGGGATATTCTACATATTCAAATATACAAGTATTTTGCCTGGCTTCGTGCGCAATTGATACGGTTGGAGGAGGAGACGGCCGGGAAGAGATTGATGAGTCGTGTTGGTATTTCGTCGGACGGGGTCGGGGCGGTCTTGGAGGAGATGGCGGAGGGATTTAGGGCCGTTTCGCATGTAAGGATAGAGGAGGAGAAGGGAGAGCATGATGTCGATGGAGATGGAGATGGGAGTGTCCCGTTTTTGGAGGAGGGTTTGGTCACTCAGTTGGAGAGAATGGAACAGGAAGCGGCGAAGAATCAAGTGGATGATGGAGATGGGTCAATGTTGAAAAAGCGGAGAACCATACCGGGCGAATTGGACTTTGACGAGATGTTTGGAAGGTTGGTGCGATTTAGGGAGATTTATGGACACGTCAATGTCTCGCATAGATACAAAGGGGACATGTAAGACATTTCCCGCTCTTTCCTCGTATTGTTTGGTCTGTACAATACTCAAGCGGTCCACTCAAATCATTTCGGTTTCATTGCTCCGTCTACTGTTTTTACTATTGTTGCAGACAATTAGCCCAATGGGTAAGCAATCTACGGTCCAAGAAAAAAGCGTGGATACGAAAACAGCAGGAGGAACTTGACGAACAGCTTACTGCCGCAGACGAAAACGATGGAGAAACACCCAAAAAAGAATGCCGTGGTCGCCGTCAATATTTAGACCAAGAAAAAGTTGACAAATTAGATTCGGTGGGTTTCACTTGGTCTTTTGAAAGGAACGGCAAGAGTTGGGAAGAGAGATTTCAAGATTTAATCGCGTTTCGAAGAGAACATGGTCATTGTCGAGTGCCAAGGAAAGAGGGTGCGCTGGGGGAATGGGTGAGACTTGAAGCTGCCTTCTGTGTGCGTTGTCTTATTGTTTGATTCTTGTTCTAAAGCACTCTATCCCGTGGTCGTTGCGTTTGCATTTAAGGTTCACAAGCAACGGAGGCAATACAAGCTAAAAGATAAAAGTTTTATGAAATATCGGTACAACGCTTTGCGGGAAGCGGGGTTTGACTTCCGCCCACGGAACGTTGATGTAGTCCCTTGGAATGCAGGGTTTGAAGAACTGGTAAGGCATTGCGAGTCTCGCAAAACAACTTCCTCCTTGCACTGAAGGATTGACTCACGCATTTTCCTATCCGTGTCTTCTCAAAGGTGGCATTTGGTAGACTGAATGGACATTACAATGTTCCATGCCCGATTCCTGGAAACTTGAACGCAGATCGCTACAATGGTGATGATGAACAGGTTTCTAATGCATTCCGTTTATATAAATGGGTCAAACGTATTCTTAATGAGTATCCAGCCTACTCAAGTGGGAAATCTAGCCGACTGTTAAATGAGGAACGTGTTAGGCAGTTAACAGATATCGGTTTTGAGTTCAACTAAGCTTTTCGTCATTTGACAATTTGCTTTCATAGTGCCCTTCGTGTTGTTAAGGGATTGACATGATAATTTTTTATTTTATTCAAATAAAGAGCGCTTCCCCTTTCAAGAGGCCTCACATTATCCCATTTTCAGTTAATCAAAGTCAAAAGCATTCCCAGAAAAGGGAAGAAGATAATGATGATTGCAATAGATTACTGAAGTGTTACTGCCGAGATGAGTGATGACAGATGGAATACCTGCAAGATGAAGTATATTCTGCGTATGAAAGCAGCAACGGAAATATTTTTTGTATGAGAGGTATGGTCAAGACACAAAAATATTGATGAGATGTAACAGTGTCACACAGCAACCATCAAAATCATACAAATTCCCGCGATTTCGACCTAGAGCCATCATACAAATCTTGTATGATTTTGACGAGTCACAAAAAAGTGCGAACTATGTTAGGGGTCATGCTTTTTGTGTATCGTGATCTGAGACACATCAAAATCATACGAATATTGTATGATTTTTCATAATCCCCCACGTGCCCCGTTTCTCGGTATTCTCGACGTATAACGGCCTGAGAAATGGCAACGTTAACACATGAACGTTCATGCGTATTATTGATATTTGATGCCGTTTTATCTCTATCTTGCTGGAGGCCACTCAAGTGATGGAGATTTTTGTTTAGAAGAAATATCTATGCTCTATAAGGTTGTTTTCATTTAAATATTCCATTTGGCTTCCTGGAGCATGTATGTTGCCTGCAATTTTTCTTAGCATTCATGAAATAATTATTTTGGTATGCAAATTGCTAGTAAACCCTTACATGAACATTCAGGAAATAATTTTCTACATGTTGTCTTCATGAAATACTCTGAAAGTGTTGTCCATTTCACCAATGTTCCCCCTCCTTCATTTAATTTTCTTAATTAACTAATTGGTTATTGCCCTGCTGGTGCACTTCCAGCTTTAGCACATGTCACTGCAGCCATGTAAAAACTCCACTCCATTGCATCTCTCAATAATTGATGGGATGCANTCACTGCAGCCATGTAAAAACTCCACTCCATTGCATCTCTCAATAATTGATGGGATGCACCAGGGTGAAGCATCCTTTTTGGGACCAAAAAGGTGGGGATGTATAATCTTGTGTCTTATGTTTTTCAACTTATACTTTTGGTCATCTCATCTACTACCCACCTGAACAGATCACAATCAACCATTCAAACAGTATGCCCTTGGAGAGCATTATTGAATTGTCCCTTGAATTTGTGGTACGATGTGGGCATAACAACTTGCAGCCACTATGTTTTTTATTTGTCAAATTTTTACTAGACATCTTGAGTTTCTAGTTCCCCACTCTCCACACAGAATGAACAACCCCTCAAAAAGTCGGCCTCAGATTGAGGACCCTAACAGACCCCCGAAAAATTTGACGGAGCTTGTGCTGAGTTGAATTATATTTTAATGGGCCAATCAGACGTGGAGATGTCGATGCTACTGCCATTTTGTGTTGTGATAGTAGCATGAGGATTTTTAAATTGGTTAGCTACTATTTCAGTCACCTCCCCCTCTTGATCCCGGAAAATTCAACTGCCTTGCAAACAATAATTCTCAGGTAAATAAAATTCAACTGCCTTGCAAACAATAATTCTCAGGTCAATTGCCATATGAATTGACAAAATGTATGGAGTGGCTTATTGCTGATCATTTTCTCATTGTACAACTTTTGAATTGAGAGCTCACATTCACATTATAAGCACCCAATTTTTGTCCATGCTTACCACAGCCAACTCGTTGTTACTTGAAGGATCATTTTTCAAAAAGGGCTTCAAATAGTGATTGTGCATGTGATATGAGTTTTGTTTTTGACCTTTCAAAGAGCTGGCTCCTGCAGAGCAAGATCTCAATGATGTTAATATGTGTTATTTTCCTGTGAACTTGTGGGGGATACATACATGACAAAGATGGCCTGTTCTATTACTTATACTGTTAATTTCTATGGAGCTGTCACACAAATAATCAATTCATTTGTGAATGAAGAGGGGCAGCATGTTGAGCTAAAGATGATTTTCTATATTATAATGACGNTGTGAATGAAGAGGGGCAGCATGTTGAGCTAAAGATGATTTTCTATATTATAATGACGTTTTATTTGTCACAGTGGGTATGGATATTTGAAACCACTGCATAGTGGAATTGCACCTCCCCCCCTCAATCAGGCGAAAGCTTAGGTTAGCTGCAAGTAAGCATAAATCGTAAGATAGATAGATTCTTTCACATGGATATTTTTCCTAGTGACCTTGATCTAATCCTTAAGAAGTTTTAGTACTATCAGATAAGATTTTGATTTTTGTAGCTCATTTTTTCGCATGACAAGTGTACACTATTGTTGGGATTCTCAACCAAATGGTAGGATGAGGACAAATAAGGTAGCTTAAATAGTAGGGTGGATTTTTTCACTAAGACCTTTTCACTAGTAGATTATCAAGCCTGTAGCTAGAAATGTTAGCATTATTGTTACATATCGATTTTTTACAAGTAATATCTCAGATCTTTTATAACGAAAGAAATATGACCTTGCGACACATACTTATATCATTAAACCTTTAGCGAAAAATGGTCTTCGAAGAAAGGTAATATCTTGCGATTTTTTATGATCACGTAAATTATATAACCTCTAAATTCGATCGTGAGTGATATATAATTTGTTATTAATTGTATTATGTTTTACAGGTATTTCATCATACAAAGTTTGTATGATATTGACATTGGTATATCAGCAACCATCAAAATCATACAACTTCCCGCGATTTCGACCTAGTCATCATACAAATCTTGTATGATTTTGAAGAGTCGCAAAAAAGTGCAATCTATGCTGAAGGTCATGCGTTTTGTGTATGGTGCGTTGAGACACATCAAAATCATACATAGTTTGTATGATTTCACACTATCCCCAGTGTGCCCTGTATTACAGGCATTCTTGCAATTTTATGTTCCGTGATGCGAGTGGGGCACATCACGTCACCCATCTCTCCCCCCGTCTCCGTAATTCTCATAATTATTTAATTAATTGATTTCCGCCGTCAGCCCACAATTGTCGTAAAAACAGCATCAACGCAGCTGGCAATTGACCTCCGCTCCATCACAACCGCTAGTATATCCACCCACCCACATCTACGCACCATGCCATCATCGCGCAATCGCCGTGGAGGAGGGGGCGGCCGCATCTTGCCACACACCCGTGACACGGACGACTCCACACCGACTGTGGCCGGGGCAGGAATCTCTGCTGCTCACGCAGCAGCCATCTTCACCACATCCGACCAAGGGCTCACCAAAAGGGTCCGCAACACTCATCGCGCCAGAATTCGTCGATTCATTTCCTTCCTTTTTGAAAACTACGGTGACATTTATGAGCAATGCACCATCCTCATTTCTCCCGAAGATCGTTTGGATGCTTCACTGTATTACAGTGATAAAGACATCCGAGACCTCACCTACTCAGGTCTTGACCCTGTTTATTTTCTTGCATTTCTTTCAGATGTAAAAACAAAGGCCAATGGAAAACTGGCATCTTACTCCCACATGTCTAAGTTCTACGATGCCATAAAATATGGCTCGCGAGTTTCCAACAAGCTACTGTCAGTCAATTTCTACTCCAAGGTTGATACCTTCCTGTTTTGCTACAAGAAGGAGTTTGCAGAGGCCAAAAAAGAAGGTAACACAGACGAGAAAGAGGCTGATGCAATCAACAGCGCTCTCTTCAAGTTGGTCCTGCAGTGGGCAGTGCAAGAGGGTAATTTGTTTGTTTGGTGTTTTGCTTTGTTGATGTGGAATTTGATGGCTCGATCAATCAATGTTGACTGCCTGTCCTTGCATAATTTGAAGAAATTTGATGGCTCGTTCAATCAATGTTGACTGCCTGTCCTTGCATAATTTGAAGCGTGGCATTTCTGATTCAATTGTTTTTAAGTATGATGAAACCAAAATGGATAAAACAGGCGAGTTTGTGCAAGAAAAATATTGTTATTCTAACCCTTTGAAGGGTCAAGAACATTATTGTTTGTTTACTGCTCTTGGCTGCAATTTGAGTGTGCATCAAGAGCGTTTGTCATGCACTGAAAAGATATTCATTAACCCTGGAGCAGAATTGCGCACGGCATCTCAGAGTTTTGGCCGCCAGATTGGCGAAATAGCCAAGAGATATGCTGATGTTGTAAGGAATTTTTGTCGCCTCTCACACTTTAACATCCATGGTCTTCGGAAGGGGAGTGGCACTCATGCAGCCTCTGCCACCACATGTCCTCCTCTTTTCACGTCGATTGCAGCCCGTGGTGAGTGGTCCATGGGAAAAGTACTCGATGTATGTTTTCAATTTGCAGCAGGTGGAGATTTTTATCTCGGCCAACTCTTGAGCCTTAAGGATCCGAATTCGGTGGAGTTTGACTCTCCTTGTCCACATTGGCGTGACCCGAATGATCCTGTGGTTCTGGAGGCTTTAGATATCACGTTTGGTCGAATTTTGATGGAGCATGGCACAACTACGCACGACCCTCACGGTGTCTTGTCCATTTTGCTTGCCAGCATGGTCCATCATTCTGATTGGATGCTTGGTGTGCTTGAGTTGGATCCAAGCCATCCGTTTGGGAAACTTCCCATTCTCTCTACCCCCCTCCTGCAGGAACTGAAAAATAATCATCTTACATTTGAGCTCAATGACCATGTTCCATCTACAACTGGAATCCCACCACATGTTGCACATTTGCGCAAGATTACCACCGTCGAAGGCTGCTGTATTGATATCAAGGATGCAGTTATGGAGTTCAAGTCTGAGTTGAGAGATTCCATTTCACAGGCAATTGATGATAAAGTAGAGGAGAGCGGGGGTATAAATGCTTCAATTCTTGACTCACGGATCCTTGCATTGGAACAAAGGTTAGTAAATCGTCTGGATCAGATGGGAACTGTGACTGTACGCGAAAATAGGGTTGAGGTAAATGGTATTGATGCATGCTCTGCACCAATCGTCGCGAAGGCCAATGAGTTTTTTTATCAGGGTAAGTATTGGTGTATTCCTGAAAATTTCCAGTTTTCTCGTGAGACCAACAGGTTGAATGGGTGGAGGATGTGGCTCTGTGGAACAGTGGTGGTAAGTGACGCTGTTGCCTACAAGATTAAACCCTTTCGATCTTTGCAGGGAACCGATTTTATTCAGAAGGGAGTTGAAAGGGAGTTCACTACCAAGTGGAAGCCTATTTTTAAAATGATGGAGCAGTATCCTGGATTTGATGTGCCAGTACTTGTCGATGATGCTTTTGTCAAATCTTCTTTTTTAGCTGCAACTGAATATTTGAAGTCAAGAGTGGGATATGTTTGGAGGAGGGCCAAGGATGAGAGAATATTATCAGGTTATGCCATTGGGACTTGGAGTAAGTATGTGCAGCGGAGTGAGATCGATAAGCATGGTACAGCGCAGGACAAGTTGAATCTTCCACAAGCAACAGCAAGGAATAAAACAGATAAGAGGAAGCGGGTCTTCACAATTGTTGGGGATGCTCGGCGAGACAGTAGGATTCGAGTGAATAAGGTAGCAAGAGTCACACTTCGGCGTAATTTGGAGAGAGAGGCAGTTGGGGATGCGTTTGAGGGTGCATTTGGTGGATTGTAGTGTTTGTTTTTTTGTGAGTATGGTTTTGAACCGCTGCATAATGGAATTACAACCCCCCCCCTCACGGAGGTTAAGGGTTAGGTTGGCCGCAGGCTCACATTAATTTTATATAGATGTTTTTTCCAAGACAATTTTTACTAGTAAACTAGCATGACCTTCTATTTGTGCTGATTAGTGTTTGTATAATCATAAGCCTTCGATTTTTTATAGGTAATATCTTAAGAATTTTTTTCATGACCATAGTATGACCTACCAACATATTCTATTCTCTCATCAAGAATCAAACGAATTTTATGTTTTTAAAGGTAATATCTTTCAATTTTTTTTCTTCATGTAACTAGTATGACCTCTAAGTTCGATCCGATGTTACTTGATAATTGCTATGTCATCTTCTATATTTTACAGGTACTCCATCATACAAACTTTGTATGATATTGTTGTTCGTATATCAACAGTCTTTCTAGAGGCGAAATAATGTCTTGCCAAAACGGAAAATGAAAATGGCATCCAACCAACAAGTGCAACAGTCCTCCATGTCGTATCCTCCTTCTCCTTTCGTTTGGTTTCTTCTCCTGGACTCTGTTACTGGTCTGCCGTACAAGGGAACGAATGCCAACAAGGTCTCCGTCTCGACTTCTGCCGATGTTGCCGACTTTCGAGAGGCTGCTCATCTCAAGAATTCCTCTATTCTCACAGGCATCACTTCCGCTCAACTTACCGTCTACAAGAACAAAGCTGCCTTTGACAAGAGAAACGCTGTCGTCGATGATGGAAAGGAAGAGCCATTGGACCCCACTGAATCTCTAGGCTTGCTAGGAAGCAAAGAAGACATGCTCGTTGTCGTCGTCCCGTCGTCAAGCAGTTTTCCGGAACTTGATCAACTTGACCAAGAAATCAAGGCATTAGAGAACAGTGAAGAATACAAGACTTTGGCCTACAAGAACCGTGTCTGGGCTGTTCCTAAACCAACAGAACAAGAAAGGGGGGAATGGCAACTCTTGAATGAAAAGCTTGCTTACTAG
>JALLOY010002674.1:0-10313 GCA_036939835.1 Thalassiosira delicatula
TAATAGAAGGATAAGTGGTATTACTTATAGTACTTCGTATATGTAGGTATAACACCCCCCCTCAATCTGATATGTCGATTCCGAGTTGTTTACCCAAATCGGTATTAAGATATCGGATTGCACGAAAAACCCGAAGGAAAAAGGAAAGGGTTGTACCTGTTTATTATTCCCCATTAGCTTGATAGCCATGTCATCTCGCATCCCCAACGAGATCCATAGTTCGCGAGTGTATCTCACGTTGAACCGTGTGTGTCCTCTGGTCACACAGGGTTGAATGTGTATGCGCTCAGCATATTCATTGATAATTTTCAACAAGCGTCGCATGGTTGACTGCCTGGCAGCGTCAAAATTGATCACCTACCAGTGAAGCCTAAGCGCGCACAGAAATGTGCCGTCACCTCTGCCCATGATGCGGCTAACCGAGCCGCTGCTGCTGCAATCGGCCGACCCGAAGTCGCTTGGTTCCGCTTCGGGCGGCGTAGCAACTCATGAATCCGACGGAACTGTGCCGAGTACTGGGGTGGCACTCGACCCATGATGTAATCCGTGTGTCGATGAAACAGCTGAGGGCCGAGTTGTTTTGTGAAGTGGTCGGCTGTATTCCGCGTAGTGTCTACCCGCTCTAGGTGGACGAGGTCGCGCTCGACCCACTGAGCAAGGACCTTGTATTTGATGTCCATATGGCGCGCTCTCGGTGTCGGCTTCTGCGCATTCGCCATGGCCGTCGCTGCGTCATTATCCTCGTACAGCACTGTGGACGCGCATTGTGGGATCCCCAAATCCCACATGATGCTCCTCACATACAAGGCCATTTTTCCCATATCATTGGCCTGCATGTACTCCGCCTCCGTCGACGAATTCGCAATCGTCTTCTGCAAATTTGCTTTGAAACCGACGGTCCCACCCGCCAGCTGCAGTCCGCCTCCGCCCATCGACCGTCTCGTCTTTGGGCATGCCGCCCACTCTGAGTCCATGTTGCCATGGAGGTAGAATGGTCCATGCGACGGGCGTCCATCGAGGAGTATATCGTGTGCAGTACTCTTTATTTCCGGTGGCTCCACCGCCGGTAGGTCCATACGGGGTTGGGGTCGCCAGTAGTAGATCCCGTCTGACCTGGTGAGCCACAAGTATTTAAGCATGTGGCGGACCCCGTGGTAGTGAATCTCCGCGGGGCACGCGCTATACTGCGAAGCTCGCACCACCGCATAGCTGAGGTCCGGCCTGCACGTGACCATCGGGTATATGAGCTCCCCAATACCGCTTCTGTATGTAAATCCCATGGCCTTCGCCAATCGTTGCTGTTCCTTCTCCGACGGGTCCCCGATCGCCGCCATAAAGTCGCGCAAGAATGTCGGGCGCGATGGTAGCGGAGTCGGTTTGTCTGGGGCAGATGAGACAGTCATCCATGACTGCAGATGTTTTGTCATCATCCGCTCCACGTACGTCTGAACAGATATCTTTATCCAATCGCGTGTCTGGTGTACATCTATGCCGTTGAATAAATCGACCAGGCCCATTCGCTTCAACGGAAAAGTCAAAGAATCATCGATCATGTCGAAGAGGACATTGGCGATTTTCTCGCTTGGGACGGCGACTTCGAAATCGTCCACCTGTCTCTTGAACAATACGCGCTCTCCCTCGACCAGGCCAGAATACAGACAAGGTTCGTGCGTTGTCGGGACTAAGCCGCATTCTCTTAGAATTTGATCCGCATGTTTCTCCCAGAGGCGACCGGCCTCTGGGTGGCCCTGCATTGCCGCCAGAATTGGGATTACATAACCCGGCGGTATAGGCGGCCGTCCTTTCGATTCCCACCAGTCACGTACTGCCTTATCTGGCCGTATATAAAAGCCCTGTTTAGGCGGCGGTGCCTCCCCGAACGCATTCGACACGTCTGCGCCGAAAATGACCAGATTCTCCGCGGCGGCAGCAGCATAAAACAGTCGCGAGCTCGTTTGGTCCACGCAATTAGCGTACGTGTGATCCATGATCCGCACTTGTCCTGCACGCGGTGAACCGTCGCACGTGCACCGCGCCTTCTTCCTCTTATCCAACTCCTTTATCACGTACGTCCAGACGAGGTTGAACACGGCGTCGGTGGAATCCACCTTCACTGGTTTACCGAACATCCCCTGTTTTTCGTACTGTTCGAGCTGGGTGGCCTCGCTCATCTTCCATTCCTCCCAACCTGGGTCCTTCAACAGTTTACCGCGTGTCAGCTTCATCGCGATCGTTACGAAGTTGAACACGTCTCCATCGCGGACCTTCGACACTCGTGCCGCCGTTGTCGTGGGCATTTTTTCCGTGTGGAATCCATCCAATGGGAAATGCTTCAACATTAGGCGCGGGTTCAACTGATCAATGTTGACTTGTGGTATCCCTTCATTTGTCAATCCCTCTTTGATCTCCGGGTGAGCAAACAGAAGAGTGCACGAAGACGCATCTGCGTCAGCCAGATGTCGAAATCTCTTGATAACGTCCGCCACCGAGCTCACGGGTGCGCCGTCTATGCTCACTAGCCATGCATTTCGTAAACGCGTACGCCAGTTGTGGACGCGTGCGCCCGGTGAGCTAGCCTCCATGTGTTGGAGTATGAGGCGACCATTCACCGTCTTGAACTTCAGTCCCGCGGTCGGCTTTTTGAAGCTGTCAAACTTACGCAGCGATAGTTCTTGTTCGAATGCACCGTTGAATGGATGAGGCGATATGTAGACCTGCGCCATGTCCCGGCTTGTTATTTCGAACTCTTCGACCGCAGATCCATCCCTATTCTTACGCTCTAAGCTCGTGCCCGCGTAGGGGTCCTTTGGTGCCTCTGCCTTCATAGCCGAAACCGATGGTGCCGCAGTCAGTCGTAACGGGAGGGGTAACTGAATGGCTCTTGAGTGTGTCGGTCTTGGAGCCGTCGCCGTCGTTGGAGCCGGCGGGTACGGAGCTTGGCGCTTCGGCATAATCTCGGTCGCAGAGGTCGAGTCCGCCTCGTTGAGCAGCCCTAGGTCGTACAACAGTTGGGCCGCCGGTGGCCGAGTCTTCTGTAAGTACCATGCCTCGTCGAACACCGCGTGATGGCTCGACTTCACAACCCCCGATTTAAGGTCAATATATCGTATATTCTGGTCGGTAGCGCTGTAACCCAAGAATATGCCCATAAAATTGTGGCGATCCAATTTTGCTCTTCGTTTGCCGGAGCGGCGGACGCACACTCTAGATCCAAATAGCTTCAAGTGCGAGAGGTCCGGCCGCACTCCGTACCAACCCTCAAATGGGGTTTTCTTCGTTGTCCAATGTACTCTCCTATTGTGGAGATATACTGCGTGTACAAGTGCAACTGACCAGTACATCGCACGAAGTGACGCGCCATACAACAGTGCTCGTACCGTTGCCGCTAACGTCCGGTTCCATATCTCAACAGACCCGTTCTGGCTCGGGCTCTCCGCTCCCGTAGGTTCCACTTTGTAGCTGTGCTCCCGTTGCATCGTCGTGACAAACTCGTCACACCGCGCTAGTTCCCCGCCACGGTCACACCTGATAAGGCCACCCGTAGTCAATCCAAATTCAGATAAGAAAGCCGATGCCTCCTCAATTGGCGGATCCTTTGAGCGGCTCAACAGGACCCACACCTTGCGCGAACACTCGTCGACGATGAGGAGGTAAGAATTGAACCCATCAAACGACTGGACTACACGATCTCGCTTTGGATCGGGCTTGCTGTAGTCCGATGTTGACGCCCTCATGAATCCAAAGTCCATGTAGAAACGTTGGCCTATATTCGGAAGCCTCTCCGCCTTCGGGCCACCGGGCTGACGCTGGATCTTGGATTGTTCCCTGTGATCAACGAACCGGAACGGGTGGTAGTAGAACTTGTTGGGCAGTCCATCCGCTTGCTTCGTGATCTTGTCAAGTTGCCACTCGCCACAATGACCAAGCCGCGCCGCCCAGAGCTCTGATTCAAGGTGTCTCGACGGGTGCACTGGTCGCTTCGTCGACCGCGCCGGACGCTCGGCATCCGACGTTCCGTCCACTCTTGAGACCACCAGCGGGGTATCGGCTGGTTCATCCCCCATAACGACATGGCAGCGAGCTGTGATAAACGAGTCTATTGGACTGTAATAGAGACCGTTTCGCC
This sequence comes from Thalassiosira delicatula, assembly GCA_036939835.1. Taxonomy (NCBI): domain Eukaryota; phylum Bacillariophyta; class Thalassiosirophyceae; order Thalassiosirales; family Thalassiosiraceae; genus Thalassiosira; species Thalassiosira delicatula. The sequence continues at coordinate 4,127 of JALLOY010002674.1, forward strand.
TCTCGAGAGGCAGGTCAAGGAGCACCGCGCCAGTGTCGTCGCTGAACTGTAGCCGCCCCGGCCTATCGTCTTTATATCCAACCTGCTGCCACCGCACGAAGTCCCCGCCCGCGTGGAGTATGCTCTCCGGCGACATAATCGTATCAGTCGCATCTTCATTGACTAAGAACGGTTGGAGATGTTCCGACCCGTCCGTTCGACGCATCGGTAGGTATCCCATCGGCGTGCATGGTCTGAAAGTGACGACGTCCTCGTCGTCCAGCGCCAAATTCAAGGTGACCGGGGGTATATCCCTAACATTGACTAAGCCCGCAGCGGAGCCAATCATGCACACGTTTGCGCCAGTGTCGGCCATCACGCCTTTATCGTCGACGCTCAGGCGAACTTTATCCGCAACACCTATCGTCCGAACACTTGAATGTGTGCGAACAACGGTGTTGTCAACCATCGCGTCGAAAATATCGCTGAAGCCATCTGAACCAGCCCATGCGTCCCGCTCGAATATATCCGGGGGGTTATTGGGGTCGTCCAAGCCCAACCACGGCCGTGACTCGAAATCTGGGAAGTCGTCGACCCCCGTAGGCGATTGTGGGCGGAATGGGTCCATCATGGAACCGGGCGGTATATCCGGGCTGCACAAATCATGCATCTCGTCCAGGATTGCGCCCCAGTCAGCCATCGCGTTGCCCCGCTTAACGGTCTGTCCCCCAAACCAGCGTTCCGCCGAACGCTCATCGTTTATGTCGCACAACTCATCGTCCGTCCCGTCGTCGCTGGAGACATCGTCATGGGTTGGGGCTGTCAGTATCGAATAAATGTCGGCGCGTGTCATGTTGACCCACGGTACAACGTCGTCGAATTCGCTGTCTTGCGGTGCCACAACGTCCGCAACCATAAGGTCACTCCGCACCAAGGCGGGTACAGGCGTTGATATATCCGCGTCAACAACCGATTCCGTCGCCGTCCCCGGATTCGTCTGCAGACCCGCCGGAGGTTCACATATTGCGACGCTGTGCACGGCGTCCCGATTTTCCGTACACAATGTCCGATCAGGTGGCGGTTCCGGTGGCGGGCGCTCCTTGTAAATGGAGGCGTCCACCATCACTGGGGATACTGACGCATCAGTACCCCGCAACTGTCATTCCTGGTCTTCTGGACCCATATCGAATCGACCACCCGAGTCTCCCGCCAGTTCCGCGTCAACCGCACAGTCCGCGAAAAACGTCCAGTCCAAGTCGTCCCCCATTTCGTCCAATGGGATGCCGGCCCTATGACAGTACACCTTTGCAACCCTCCGAGGCGTTGGGTCACGGGGCGGATCCTGGCCAGCCTCCTGACCAGGGTCGTCCATCCACTTTTGATTTGCCGCTGCTTCCTTGTGTTCGCTCTCACGCTCCAGCTTGAGGTAATCTGTCAAATAAAGGTGCATGGCTAGCATGTAGCATCTAGACGCTGGGTGGCCCCATTTCCCACACGCTTCGCATCTGCCGTCGTACCGGTTCTGTCGTTGCCGCTTCTGATATGACCTCATGTCCGGTGGGCGTTTCCCTGCGAAACGGCGGTCATTCATTCGACGTCGCTCAACCCCGTCCTTCGCACGACCACCGTCATGGCCACCCCCGTGGCCACCGTCAGACCAACTCTGTATCCTGTCGTTCGGTTTCCCCTCGCGTCGAACGAACCGGCCGTCAGGGCCTCGATCCGGCCAGTTCGGCCGCTCACCAGGGCGTCCCATACCGCCACCACGCCCGCCAACGGCGTCCCCCCCTCGTCCATCGTACCTGTTTACCGCTGGGTAGTGACCAGGCTCTCCCGTCGCGGCGAAATCACCATCATTGCGCCCATAGACGCGGTTCAACTGATGGTGCCCTGTCGACACCGGCGCTGACCTTTTGCGCGCAAGCTTGATGGCGAGGCGGTCCACCTGCAGTTCCAATGGCAATTCCTTATGGTCACCACCCCAAGCGCCTCGCGCGTCCTCCACCTGGCCGGTCAGACCCCTCGCCATTTCGGAATAATCTGGGTGGGACACCAGGTCTAGGAAACGGATACTCAATTCCGCCGCACTTAGCGCCCGGCCGCGATGGCCCATCAAAACATTCTGCATCTTGACCATCGACGCAAGAGTATAGACATTATTATCATCGGGCCAAGTCGGCTCCGGAATCGACCGCGCGCGATCGAACAATCCCGAACACACATACCCAATCTGCCACAGTAAGAGAAATCCGTCTGAACCCGCGCGTTTCGCCTCCTGGACATGTGCCGTCACACCATCATTATCCTTCGGCAATGTATTCCTCAGCATCGAGAAAAGCGCAACGGCTTGCCGTTTGAACATACGCAGACCAATGCCCGGTATGCATAATCCAAATGGGCCGCGGTCCAAGTCTATGATTTCGAAAGGGGCGAGGCCAACCTGGAACGCTGACAACTCGGAACCCAGTTCCATGTAATACTCATAAAATTGAAGCATGCCTGTGTTCTGCAGCTCCGCCCAGTCCTCCTTCTTCGCCATGTGGTAGGGGTTCGCACCCGCCATCCCCTTTGCCCCATCCCACAATCGGCGAAGTTGCTGGTGGTCGTCCATGACTTGGAAATGGAAGGCGCTCGGGATCCCGAGGCGCTCCAACGCATCGTCCGCAAAGCCCTCCGCGGACACCCCTTCCATCACATCACGCGAACCGCCACCAATCCAGTGTGCCGCCATATCTGGAAGTATTGCGCCATTGTACCTGGCTGGCCCCACAGACCTGATCGGGCGCGGCCGTGTGTCTCTGTAACCTTCATACAGATCATTCTGCTGCCACCCATCACCACGCAGGTCACGGCGTTCACGCCGCCCATTGTTCTCACTGGATCCTGCAAAGCGCTCGCGTGACCGGTCGCCGTGGCGGTGCATCGCCTCCCATTCGTCTCCGTAATTCTCGTCGTCCGTGCACGCGGTATGTGCACCGCCCGAGTGTGGCGGCATTCTCGCATGAGGGAACAGCGTACTGCGCGGACGGTCACCATCCCCGTCTGTCACCGCCCCGCCAACGTCGCCAGGCCCACGGCCTTCATCATCTATTCCACCAGAACCAACGTCTGGTCGCACCGGGTCATCGTCCCCCGCCAATTCGGTCTCCGAAACAACGCTTGGCTGTGGCTTGGACCCGCCATCATCTCGCGAGCCAGCCTTCGAAAACACGCTAGGGGCCGAAGCGAGTCCCGAGCTCATTTCGTATCGAACTCCCTCCGGTTCCAGGCCTGGCGCCGCCGCTGCCACTGTCTCGACCACGTCGTGGTCCGCGACGCAACCGCCATCGTCGACGGTGATTCCCCCCGCCGTCGCAGTGCTGTCCGTCACGGGCGTTCCTTCGCTACCAACCAGTTTGGTGTCCACTGCCGCCGCAACGCTCTCGACCATGGTGGTTCTCTTCTCTGTCGCAGCCTCCGCGTACGACCCTCGCTCAGTTCTGTCCCCACGAGCCGTCGAAGCGTCAGCTGCTCTCGCGGCCAGGCCAACTGCCCTCGCTGTCGCCTCATTCGTCGCCGTCAACACCTTCTCCGCCCTTGTAGACTCGTCACGCATGAGGTCTCGTTCGGCACGGCACAACGCGATATCGCGTTTCATCCCCGATGACTCATCCCGCATGGCGGCAATGGCAGCCGCTAGCGCTGACGACTCATCTTTTGCCGCAGCAGCTCCAATCTCTAATCTAGAAGACGCTGACTCGGCGGTCAAAGCCCCCTTTTCCACCCACGCGAGCACGTCGTTCAACACACCAACCTTTGTATCGTCCAGCGAACGTGCGATCCCCTCAAGGGCATGACGGACCGTATCCGCGCTCTCTCGTGCCTTATTCGCTTCGCTGGCCGCCTTGAACGCGCGTGACGACGCGTTCTCCATCGTGCCGGCAGCCTCGTTAAGCTTTGCGTACTCGTCCTCCGTCGCCGTAAGCTTCCCCTCAAATCGGTCAACGGCATGGTCCAGTTTCCTTGCCCCATCATGGGCGTCTGTCGAGACCCGTTTCACCAAGGCCATGTCCCTGTTGAAATGCGGCAATTCCTTCCTGATGGCCTCCCTTGCCACTCCTACTAACTCCTTTCCAATAGCTTTCCTCAAATCTCTTCCCATGATGTCCTTCACATGGCGTGCCGACGCCGTCGCGATACGCTCGTCGACCTTCTGCTCCATCCTTGCGTGGTCCTCCCTCAACCTCGTCGTGGCTGATACTTGATCACTCGCCACCAGCGTCATTGCGTCATGGGTCTTCACAATCCCGTCGAGGGACGCCTGCAAGCCATCAACACACCCATTCGTCAGTGAGATATGGTCGTCCAATCTACCATCAAGGGTCGCACGCAAGTTGTCAGCACGCTCGTTGGCCAGCACGACATGCTCGTCCAACCGACCTCGTGCATCCGCGTTCTGCGCCATCATCGTCCGAAGGAGGTCCATCATGTTCGACTCACTCGCCGTCAGCCTCTCGGAAATCTCTTTGAAGTCCTCTCTCGTCCTCGATTCATTTGCCGCCAGTTTCTCGATCGACAAGTCCACCGACTGCTGCAGCCCCCTCACACAACTCGATAGGTGGCCAATCTCGTCCCCCCTTGTCTTGTCTGATCCTGCCTCCCCCTCCGCCGACCTCGGGGAGCCACTGGCCTCAAGGCGCCTCCGCGTCGCGTCGTCGACCATTGCCATGTAATCTATGGCCCCCATCTCACGCTCTAGCGAGCTGTCCGTAGACGATGGTGCGTATGTGTCACCCAGCAGCGAAGCCGATCCACTCGAGTGGCCGACATCCCGGTAAGGTCCGCTCAGATCCTGGGCATCCGTCCCTCCTTCGGCCACAGTCAAGCCCGTCCCCGCCAATGGCGTCCCAGGTGGCATCGCACTCCTCGTCGGACGGCCAGTCACGGCCAGAACCCTAGCCGTGTTCACTGCGAACGCGGTTTGTAAAGACGGCGACCCCCCTAACCTGGCTGCCTCGGCTTCAGTATCCTCCGCAAGCTCCGCGAGTTCGTCAACCCCCCTGTCCTCGCCGTCCATCCCAAACAGGCGTTGTCCCCCTAAGGCATCGTCATCCTCGCGGTCTAGACGCGCGTCCTCCTCCGTAACCCCAACCGTAGTCGGCTCTGACGCCGTCCCCTCTATGGCAGCGAAGCTCTCTTTCCTGGCCCTCATCGTCGTCGTCGTTCCCGACCCCGTCTTTGCGGCGGCGGCGCTGTTCTCTCCTCCTACATCAACAGCAATTGCTGTATCCGTCGCCGCAATCGCCGCAGTGTGCCCGCCCCCGGCGATCACCCTTTCTGCTGGGACGACCATCACCTCACCCGTGCGCGTCGCTTCGTGTGCCACCACTCCGACAGCATGTACCCCCCGTTCGTGGTCCACCCGCATCTCAACATCCCCCATCCCAACAGCCGGATGAACCTCCGTCGCCGCGAAACGCGGCGAACGTCGCATCATCGGTGTAGTCGTGCCCCCGCGCGCAGATGAGCCATCAGCGTCGTCAGCGCTGGCCGCGCCGCGGCCGCCTCCTTTGTCCAGGCGGCCACCGCCTGTCGCCGCAGCCCCAGCGGTCGCGCTATCGGCCCGCTGTTCGATCTCCGCAGTAACAACGGCCCGCCGATCGGATTCCATGGGGAATCGTGGCGACCTGCGCGTCATCGGCGACGCCATGTTACCACCACGTCCCGTCCCCTCCGCGGGCATCCTCGACGCTCTCCGTCCACGTGGGGCTTCCTCGTCGTCTGCTGGTGGCCTCGTCGGCGGCTTATCGGTCATGGTCAGATATCCCGCCTCCGGTCCTTCGACGGCAAAGCTCGCTGCGTGGCCCGCGCCCTTTTTGCCCCGAAGCGCGCTCGAATCGCCTGTCTAGTTGTGAACGTGCTCCCCCGGCAAAAATTCTAGCTAAAAGACGGCCAATTCCCCGCCCCTTGTATTCCAGGCCTAGCTTTTTAAGGCAAATTGGCGAATTCTCGGCCGATCCGTCTCGTGCTACGCACGCGGGCGTTCTCCGGGGTCGCAACGTCCTCTCGGATTGCGTCTAAAAACCACTAGTTTCCCTCGTGTACGTCCAACGAAGAAAAGGAAACAAGTTATTAAATGTAGACCCCGTCTCGGTCTACCCTCGTATGCTCGATTCTGTTTAGACCTCCTTAGGTCTAAAACGCAGTAGGAAACGTCGTCGTTTAGACG
>JALLOY010002708.1:0-15237 GCA_036939835.1 Thalassiosira delicatula
GTTGTTGTTGTTGTTGTTGTTGTTGTTGTTGTTGTTGTTGTTGTTGTTGTTGTTACAATCCCAGAAATGGGAGCCGGCGAACGGCGCGTCACTAGCTTCTACTAGCTTTAACTACATACGATCCACCAAACACCACGAGGAACAAAGATATTCTTCGATCTCCTGACGTATGCCTCTGTAGAACTGCGTGGGAATCGGTAGGAACATGCGCGCGCCGCCCATCACAGCCATCAAGGTCCGTGTTGGGAAGATGCAGCTGCACCATGACCTCCGCCGACCCGTTACTCCGAAAGACTCCGCAGAGTGGCTCGCAGGACCTCCCGACGACTATCTCCTACTTCACTGCTTGCGCCCCCCCGGAAGATCACCACAGGGAGTTGAATCGAAGCTTAACTCCTCCGTCTCTGCGAGGGAGGTTCGATTGAGTCAGCGGGTTCGAAATCCATGGCTCGGACCTCGGTTGGATTGCCACTTTTCCCCGTTACCTCCATATTCCTTCACCTCCTTCGCACCTTGCGGCGAGTGTCGGCCCTTTGACCTGCTCTCCCAAGCTACGACCGGCCTCGGTGGACCTTTTACTGACGGGGCGGTTGTCTCTCGGCAATTCAGGACCCAAGACGGTATCGACCTCGGGCTTTCAACGGCGTCGAGCGCAAGTTTGACGGCGATTTCGGGTTTCTCGCCTCCCCTCCACATCTCCGTTCATGGCTGTCGTGTCATGTCGACATTTACGCGTTCCAGCGACTGCGAGGAAGGAGTTGAGAGGAAGGTTCAATTTAGCCAGCGGATTCGAAGTCCATGGCTTGGACCTTGGCTGGATTATCACTCTTCCCCGCTGCCTCCACATTCCTTCGCCCCTCTCGTACCTCACGGCGATTGTCAGCCCTTTGGTTTACTCTCCCGGGCTGCGACCGGCTTCGGTGGCCCTTCTGCTGATGAGACAATTGTCTCTCGAAAATCCAGACCTCCAGACGGTATCTGCCTTGGCTTCTCGGCGACGTCTGGCGCGAGTTTGACGGCGGCTTTGGATTTCTTGCCTCCCCCCTACATCTCCGATCCTAGCTGTCGCGTCTCGTCGACATCTACGCGTCCAAGGGACTGTGGAGAAGGAGTCGGGCACTCCCTGATGGTCTCACCCTCCGGGCTGAGCACGCTGGGCGCTACTCCGCGTCCGCTTCCAGGGGCGGTCGCGTCAACCTTCTCCTCGGATCGGTGCGCGGCTTCACGCTCTCCTCAGGACTCTCTTTGTCCCGACGGTAGACCAACCATCAAGATCTCTTCGACCGATGTTGTTGGAGCTCAGGTTACATCCAGCTGCGGCAAAGGGTTCGACGTTGCTTTGGGGACGCTTGGAGCAATGAAACCTTGCTGCTTCTCGCCGACCCACCGTCGTGGGGACGGCCGTCCTCATGACTCTCGCTTGTCCAATCATCTGCCCCTCGTGACCTTCCCGATTGGCGGCACAAGCGTGGTGGCGCCGGCAGTCCGCGACGAGAGGATCGACGCGGGCTTACGTCCACTTCCAATGGCCGTCAAGCCCCCTTCTTGGCCGCGAGGACACGCATTTCTGATTCACACAAGGCCGCATTGCCGACAAGTGACGGGTCCGAGTTTCGAGCCCTCTTTGCGCAGCAGGGCCGGTATCTGCTCTTCGTCCAACACGGTGATAGGCCCGCCTCCGGTTACGGTCTCTTTCTCCCTCTCCTCGACCCTCCGCGAAGTAGGTGGCCTTCCTCGAGGCTCCCTCCTGACCTATGCCGAGATACCCATCCAGTGCGCCACAGGGAGGCTTGAGAACTGCCCGTCGACCACACTATCTTCGCCGCGGGGACGCTTATTCCTGAGCGGCGCAAGGCCATACCGTGGAAGGAGGGCTCCGAGCTTCCTGCATCCTCCGACGTGCTTGGCCCATGACGATGACGGCGGCACTCATTCGGCGGCGTTTCAAGGGCGCTATGGACCCTTCTCTCGAGACATTGTCCTGCCCCAGGCGGCTTGGCCCGTCGGTGGCCAGTGGGACGACTCCTTCCCCCTGGCGGCTGTCCCACAAACGGACGGCGACTTCTGCGAGGAAACACTAATGGAGTCCTCCTCAAGCTCCTCGACGCACGCTGGGCACGGCCAAGACGAGACCCTGATAATGCGGCGCTTCAAGGACCACGCTGGTTCTGATTCACTCTCTACCCGTGATGACGAGCGCTGCTACTTAGCGGCGGTCCGCTGTCGCGGGGCGGTACCGCTCGTGGACGGCCAATTCGATGACTTTTCCTCCCTGGTAGCTGTCTCAAGTGCAAGTGCCTTTTCGGATAATCCGCATGCCTCATCGGCCTTTGCTCCTCCCTCTCATCCCATGTCTGCCCCAACCCTGGTGGGCGGCGCTCGGGACAACTTGACGGAACTGCCTAGAGAGTTATTTTCTCTGCCCAAGACTTTGTATCGGACATTATACTCTGTCCCAAACGCCGGAGGCACTCGGACGTTTCATGTCAGGGCCTCTCAGGATCGCTCGGGTGCCCCTTCAGCCTGGAATCCTGCGTCTCACTCCACTTCTGCCCCGCCCCTGGCCGGAGGCGCTCGAAAATTTTTGTCGGGACATCCTGGCGCGGTGCTCCCTTTCACCAAGGCTTTATATCGACCATCATTCTCTGTCCTGGACGCCAGGGGCTCTCACCAAATTCAGATCAAGGCCTCTCAAGATCGCTCGGGTGCCCCTTCGGCCTTGGATCCTACCTCTCATCCTGTGTCTTCTTCACCCCTGGCCAGAGGCGCTCGAGAAATTTCGTCGGGACATACTGGCGCGTTATTTTCCTCGTCCAAGGCTTTATATCGACCTTCACTCTCTGTCCCAGACGCCGAGGGCTCTCGCGAATTTCGGGTCAAGGCCTCTCAAGGTCGCTCCGGCGCCCCTTCAGCCTTAAATCCTACCTCTCATCCCATGTCTGCCTCCCCCCTGGCCGGAGGCGCTCGCGAAATTTTGTCAGGACACACTGGCGCGGTACTTTCTTCGTCCGAGGCCACATATCGACTATCATTCCCTATCGCAGACGCCGGAGGCGCTCGCAAATTTCAGGTCAGGGCCTCTCAGGATCGATCGAGTGCCCCTGCAACCTTAAATCCTACCTTACATCCCACGTCTACCCTGCTCCTGGCCGGAGGCGCTCGAGAAATTTTGTCAGGACATACTGGGACATTACTTTCTTCCTCCAAGGCTTTATATCGACCGTCATTCCTTATCACAGACGCCGGAGGCGCTCGCAAAATTCAGGTCAGGGCCTCTCAAGATCGGTCGAGTGCCCCTTCAACCTCAAATCTTACCTTCCATCCCACGTCTCCCCTGATCCCGGCCGGAGGCGCTCGAGAAATCTTGTTGAGGCATCCCAGCGCGGTACTCCCTTGCGAAATTCTGCGGATGACTTCCCATCGCCACTCAGAGCCGCCTCGCGCCCATTTGCGACCGCCGTCCCCGCGTCAGGATTCAGTCTCTATACCCGTGGCCGGAGGCGCTGGCAAAATTCTGAAGCAGACTTCCAATCCGCACTCGGAGCCCCCGCGCATCAAGTTGCATCCGACGTCTCCCCGTCAAGATTTGTTCTCTTCACCTATGGCCGGAGGCGCTGGCAAAATTCTGACAGGGACCCCCAGTCGCCACTCGGAGCTGCCTCGCACCCGGATGCGTCCGACGTCTCCGCGTCAGGATTCGTTCTCCCTACCCGTGGCCGGAGGCGCTGGCGAAATTCCAACCAGGACTCCCAGTCACCACTCGGAGCTGCCTTGCGCCCAGCTACAGCCGCCGTCTCCGCGTCAGGCTTCGTTCTCTCTACCCGTGGCCGGAGGCGCTGGCGAAATTCCGAGGCAGACTTCGGGAGCTTGCCTCAGCGTCTCCTCGCCTACTCGTTTTCTCTCCGGTGATTTGTTTTCTGCCATTGCGGCCGGAGGCGCTGGAAAAATTTTGGCGACGGCATATTGGACCTCGTTCTCCTTGCCCCCGGCCAGACGCACTGGCGGCTCCTGCTCCCTGGGTACATCGCAAACGCGGTCACCCGCTGTTCGATCTTCACTGCACCCGCCGCTTACTTTGTCGGCGGCGCGTGCGGGGATAGCGCCATCGGCTGCTGCGTTGGTTGTTACTCTGGCGTTGGCGGTGACGGCCCAAAGAGAGGTTGCCTGGGCACAGCCGACCTTAGGCCAGGGCGACCCCACCGCCACGGGCAATATCGGGAGGCGCCAAACATCCCGCGGTGCCAAAGTCCAGGCCAAATTGAAGATGACGAAGGCGAAGCCACCCGGATCCTCCCGGGCAAAGGGGCAAACAGCATTGCCTAGATCCGGGGTTGCGAAGGCGTCTTCCTTGCAGGCTGCGTCGAAGCTGCGACCTTCGGCCGCCGCGTTTGTCCCGTCAACAACCGATGGGGGACAGGGAGACAAAGGGGTGCGTTCCCAAGGGGCACGGTTGCCCTCCTCTCTCCGTCCGGATAAACGCTCCTCTTCCACGATAGCGCCATCGCCCAACCCGACGAGACGCGGTCGTCGTGGCGGTCGCAGCAGACGAAAGGATGACCACAGGTCTCTGACGGGCTCCAATGATGATGGGTCGTGCGTCACGAAGAACACACGGACTTCTGTACTTACCGCAGACCGTGAAGGCGCGTCCCGTGCCAAGAAAGCGAAGGGGTCCGGATCCGTTACAAGGAGCGTTGCGAGGTCCGCCAGGACTGAGATCTCGCTGGCGAATATGTCATTGAACACGGGTCGGTCACCCAGCTATCATGTACGCCTTAGTGATGAGGAGTCAGGCAAAGTTCCGTCTGTAGACATGTCCATTGGAGGCCTGTCTAACATGTCCCTCCCCAAAAGTGTACCGGTGAATGTCGTCGAAACAAAGCGAACGGCCCCTGTATCCCCGATACGTCAGGGCTCCAAGTCAGGCACGAGCACCAGTGAACGCCAGTCGACAGGTCGGAAATCAGGGGTCTCAACGGGACCTGCGACTGAGGGGTCTGTTGTTGCGACGCCACCTCCCCGGTCCCGCCGTACGGGGGGTCTGTCTGCGTCGGTGGCCGAGACGCCCCCGCGAGGCGCCGGTACCTCGAACCATCCTCGCAGGACCCAGCCAGCGTCCGTCCTGGTCGACGCTGGTGGTACGTCGCACTACGGAAATATTCGAGTTTCTTCCCAAAGCTTACGGTGGCTGGCGGATCCACACGGGTGGGTGGATGACACCGTTATGCGCCTATTAGGTCACCGTGCTCAGAGCCGCTTGGATAAAGTCTCGAAGTCATATCAGCCGCCATCAAAGATTGGAGTGTGGAGCCCTGCTGCTCTAGAGAGCTTTCTGGCATTAGACGAAAGTGAGCGTGATGCTGCCTCCAAGGACGTCGGTCTCGGGCTTGGCCTACCAGATGCGTGCACGCAGAAGGCCTCGCGGGCGGCGGCGTTCGGAACTAGAATTATTGCCTTCGTGAGCGACCGCTTCTCTCCGACGTATGTGGCTAGAAATCTTGGGAATGTTGTTCCGCCCGGTGAGGGCATGCATTGGAGCCTAGTGGTGTACGATGTGAGCTCGGTGGAAAAGTCTAACCGAGTGACGGATGCGTGCTACCATCTCGACTCCCTGCACACATCCTCCCACGGCAAGATCGCTCTGGAATGCAACATCGCGATGAGGTCGATTGTGGAATCCATGTTCCCGCAACTCAACTGGACCTCTTCAGCCAAGATTGGGAAAGTAACCACTGTCACTGTGCCTGATCAGACGGATAGCTCCAGCTGTGGCGTCTTTGCGGGAGGGTTTGCGAACGAGATCGCCGGCTGTAGGCTCTTACCTGGCGGTAAAACACTTAGTAAAGCGTGCAAGCCCGTCACTCAAGAAAGAATACACTCCATTCGTCGCAAGATGCTGGAGGACATTATCCGATCGATCCCTGGAGCTCCGATGCCGTCAAAAGAAATGCTAGACGTGGAGTTTGGTACGTCAGGGGTCACGCAAACCTCTGCATCCCCCCCACCGTTTCGAGGTGAAGACTGTTCCGACGGTCGCTCCGATACGAAATCAGGCAACCGGAATGACACTCCACCTGTGCGGTCATCCTCAATGCGCTCCGGCCGTTTCGGAGTAGGGACCTCGCCTCGGGGTACAGCGCGGACCGATGGCGCGAGTGAGTCGTCATTTACATCTCAGTCTGCGGAGGAGCAGGAACAAGAAGATGTAGAGATGGGCGGTGATGGTGACGATTCGTCCCATGGACTTGATGAACGGGCATACAAGCCACGCCGACGTCGTGATCGAGTTGGTTCTCGATCAGGTGGTGATGGTGACGATGGCCGACGCAAGGCCCGTGTCGATCCATCTTCCTTTGGGCCCAAGACATTCATGACTTTGTTCATCGATACCATCAGCGGGGTTCTTCAATCAGAAAGGAATTACTCAGGCACGCGGGCTCTCCTGGGCGCAGTCTCGACGATTGATCCGGACGCACGGTTCCATCCGTTGTTCGATAACCTAAAGGATCCACCTTTAGCTGTTCCAGATGATGTCCCGGCGGATGAAATCCTCCTCGGGAACTATACAAATCCATCGAATCCTAACTCCCTACTCGAACAAAAAGGGACGCACGAGGGGTCGGACAAGCCCAGGACCAACTATTCGATATACAATACGATGTTGATGACGTCCACGATGGAGCCTCAGAGGATCTGCGATCGGATCAATGTCGCGCTTGATAGGAAGGACGTGAAATGTCGGTTTAATGTCAAGAACATCCAACACCTAGAAGTTGGGAAACGTTTCGGGCTCGTCAACGTTCACCCGCACAACTGTCCGCTTGGTCTTGTTTCGGTGATGCTTCGGCTTTTGGGCGATGAAGAGAGAGCCGTAGCCAGGAATTGGGCTAAGGACAATCCGGAGCGCGGACTGTATCCTTTCGACGTGGATGAAGACCCAATTGACCTCCATTGTACCATGAATGCTTTCCGTGATCTTGCCCTGACGAATACTTCGAGTCACGTCAATCTCAAGCGCAATCTGGCGTGGACGAAGCGTGGACCTCAATTCGAGATGAGCCATGCACACTGGAAACGGGTCAAACCACTTGTGAAGACTCTAGTCGAGAACGCGTCATTCCAACGGGTTTTTGGTCGTTGCGCGACTCATATTTATCTCGGTCAGGATGCTCCCAAGGACGAACGCCAGAAGGAGGCATATCAGGATGATGTTCGAGCTCATGTCGCTACGAGCGTGTTCCATCTTCTGTACGTACTTAATGGATTGGGGCATCCAAATCGGAAATTCAAGGTGGAATACTCTGACGGTAGATCGCCCCCCCGTCGGTCGTATACCATATCCAAGGTATTAATGGAGATCATGGTCCCCGATACTGACGATGAGCTTACACGAGACTTTGCCTTCGAGGCAGTTATTCCTATTTGCCGTGGGGACTACAAGGGTAGCAGTCATCTAACTGCTTTTGACGACCGACTCAATGCACCTGTGAAAAAAGGCGTTAGAAGGACAACGCAAGGGCCAATCACATCGCTCGCGCTGAAGCTCTCTGGATCGTTGGCAGCGCCTTGGTTACATTGCTACATGTTGTATGAACTCAAGTACACGAAGGGAACGTGTCTTAGCGCCATGCGCGCGTTTGATAACTCCGTTCGAGCGCCGGTTGAGGATCTGGTGTGGGATGCTGACACATGGTCTGTTGAGTACTCCAATTACTCTCCCCCGCTGTCTGGTCACAGCCAAGTCAGTCGCCGGCTGGAACGCCGGAACATTGACCTCAGTGCTCTTGATCTAGGACAGCTCATGGATGACAAGGCGAAGGTGGACAGGGAGATCGACGATGATGAGGCAAAGGCTCGGGAACGTGTCATCGCGGATGAACGGTTGTATGCGAACCCGGAGGATCGCCGAGTAGGTGCTAGTGGCGCCTCTGTACGCTCTGGCGTGGCCGATGATGCCGTCTCGAAACAACCATCTGCGAACGCATCGGAGGCGTCCGAGAATTGGAGAGCGACGAGGCAGAGCGACAAGCAGAAGATACTTAGTCAGCAAGAGAAGACAGAAGCGTACGAGCAAGCTATGCGTCGTGCGGGCCTAGATCCCGAAAAGATCTTTGAGCAGTACAACAACTCGGATGCAGGGAGTGAAAGGGCTTCTTCGGTTGCGAGCGAACATAAGCCACCAGCGGAAGATCCCACGACGGACGAAGGTATTCTGGAATTGCATTCTTCGGCAATAATGGTCGTGTGTCCCGCTGAAATGCGCCAATACTTCAAGGAGTGGATCCTCCGCCAGGATCCAAGGGTGGACGTGGAGCAGGCGATTACGAAGGCATCTGCCATCCGCTACCGTCACGAAACGGAGAAGAGACGAAGTGGTGACCATCAGAGGTCGGCAGATGGTGATGGAGATTCGATGAGTACGGGTACCGGTGATTTACAGGGCGGGGACGTTAATCAGACCTCCCGCTCTTGCCAGTCGGCCCCGTCAGGGGCGGCTGGTGGGGGCACCACCGCGACACCATGAGACGGTTTGACGTCTCAACCCCTGCCGAGGGTGCAGGCAGGGGGTTAACAAGGGAAGGCACTACTGAGGGAAATCGAGGAGGACAGGATGGAAGTTATTCGATCGGGAATAGCCATGGAGGACGTATCTTGCCTCCGGACAATAGTAATAGGCCTGCTCGTCGTCAGGCTAGATGTGCACAAGATAGACAGCGCAAATCTCTGGAGGCCCTGCGGAAGAGGGTTGCAGTGTTTGACAAGGCTTCCAGGACCGCATTGGCTAAATCTAAACCAACGAATGAAGAACTTCGGCAGTTTATAGACCGTGAGTTTGAGCCGGCTACAAGGTCGTCTCTTGAGCGGAGATTTAGGGCACGTGCAAATGAGATTACCGCTGCGGAGATGAGGCAGGTGGAGATCATGAAAACAATCGACAAGGAAGAACGGGAAAAGGGACATGGGTGGATTCCCATAGACAAACCTGACGGGACGACTAGATTGGTATTTGAGAATTGGAATAGTATTAAATACTGGAGTGAAAAGGCGATGAAAGTTGATATTAATGTAATTGAGGCTACAAGGAAAAGATATAATGCCGACGTACTGGTTGGAGTAGAGCATCAGACCAACTTCTCGAAGGCTGAGGAGGGGGCGCAGTTCCATGATATCTTTGGCTTCGGTGAGGATAGGAAGAGTGTCGAGGCACATAATGTTCACAATGGCAACCATAGATCTGCTTACGGAGGAACGGCGGTTATGGTCTTTGGTCGTCTATCCTTTTACACAACAAACCAGCAGGACAGAGACCCGACTGGTTTAGGGCGCTGGTGTTCGAAGCTCATTAAGAGTGGTTCGAAGTCTGTGCGGATCGTCTCGGCGTATCGTCCCAGCAAAGGTCGATGGCGAGGAAGGCGGCAGGGTGCAGGTAGCGTATGGAGACAACATCTTCGGTACTTCCGTGGCATCAACAGGAAGGGAAACCCGCGTGCCCTGTTTGATCACGATTTGTGTCTTGCTCTGAAGGAATGGCGCCGACAGGGTGAAGATATTATTCTTGCCGGAGACTTCAATGATAACATCTATACAAGCTCTATTGCGAAGTGTCTCCGGCATCGGGATATTGGACTAACTGATCAGTATCAGAGGCTATTTGAGACTGCGGCTCCCTTTAGTCATAATACAGGCTCAGAGCCTATCATAGGAGTCTTTGCTACGGCAGGGATAGATGTCAAGGCAGCTTATCTCTCCCAGCACAACGCAAAGGGCACCGTTGGGGATCATCGTCTTCACGTTTTTGACTTTGCCACGACGAGCATCACTGGCTTAGACAGTCCTACTGATACAAAGCATGAGGGGCGCAATCTACAATGCTCGCACTTCTACGCTAAGTCGAACTATGTCAAAGTCTTGATGCAGCTAACTCAGCGTCACAAAATGTATAGCAAAGCTCTCTTCCTCCGACACCAGCGACTGACAATGACCACTGCTGAGTTTCAACTAATGTGCAATAAATTTGATGCCGAGTTTACTGAACTGATGCTCGCGGCTGAGTCAAGGTGCAGAAAGAAGAAGGTAGATTTCCTTGCATGGTCGCCAATAGTCGGTAAATGCGTCAAGCAGCTTCATCTTTACAGATGGATTCTGCGATGTAAGAACGGAATCAAGACAAATATGGGGAATTTGAAGAAAGCGTGTAGATCTCATGGCATTCCTGATCCTATCCCCATGACGACAGCGGAAGCAGAGGTGGGAGAGCTTGCTTGCCTCCACAGACTTGAGAAGTTGAGGGATGAAGCTCCCCAGCTCCGTCTGGAGCATCTACAAACATGTATCGACAAGGCGAGGGAAGTTGACGACACTGATAAAGCCGATGCGTTGGTTCGACTGATGAGACGGGAACGGGATCGACGACAGAATCGTAGGATGTACTGTTCCTTTGGCAAAAAGAAGGGAAAGCCTCCGTCGCAGATTGCAGTCCGATGCTCTGCAGGGCCCGATCCGGTTTTCTCGACTCAGGAGAGGGTGGAGACAGTTGCTGCTCAACATCTCTCGGATCGTTATCGCTCAGCACATTCTTCCCCATTTGCATCTGGTCGCCTTCTCGACGACATCGGCCATCATGGGCAGGGTCCTAAAGTTCAATCCATTCTTGACGGGACTTATGACTATCCATCCGATTATAGTCCTGAGGCGAAACAACTCTGTGTCGAGGCTGCAAAAATATTTTCCGAAACAAGCGAATCTATGATATCGACATTCATCACACGAGATGATTTCCAATCATGGTGGCTGCATGCTAGGGAAGAGACGCAATCATCAAAATCCGGCGCTCATTTCGGTCATTACAAGGCAGCGGCCGAGAATGATTATTTGTCGGCCCTACATGTAGCCCGGTTGAATCTTGCCTTAGAGACAGGAATTCCTCTTGAGAGATGGGGTCATGGGCTAACAGTTCTTCTTGAAAAGGAATTTGGGAGTATCTATATTGATAAGCTCCGAGCGATATGCCTTTTTGAGGCAGATTTTAATTGGTTGCAAAAGATCATTTTTGCCAAACGGATGATTTCTGGGGCACGGAACTTAGGGATCATTCCGTCCGAACAGTGCGCTACTCCTGGCGTCGATCAAAATCAAGGGAGTATGCTCAAGATATATCATTGCGATATTCACCGCACTCTTCACATCCCATATTCAGTGGTTAGCGCCGACTTGGCAAACTGCTATGACGCTGTTAACCATGCAATTGCAGCGCTAGCACTGCTCAGCTTTGGAGTACCCCACATGGCAGTTAAGCTTGTCCTCACATGTCTTCAGACAATGTACTTCTGGCTACGCACAGCGTTTGGTATATCAGGGACTCCATTTCATGGAAACGTTATAAACCCCTTCTTTGGGATATCACAGGGAGGTGGAGTTGCGCCTCCCACGTTTCAGGCTGTCTCAGCGTTGATGATCAATTCGTACAAGTCGTTTGGGCACGGAGTGCAGTTTGTCTCTCCAGTTACTGGCCTTGTGTTATTCTTCGCCGCTATATTATATGTCGACGATACAGATTTGCTATTATGTGCTGATAGTCCTTATATGACAGACGCCGCTTTCTTCCGCAAGATTCAGAAGTCGGTCACGGCATGGGCCAAAATTGTGATCGCTACGGGAGGCAGCCTGAAGGCACCTAAGTGTCATGCGTCGGTCGCTAGCTTCAAATTTGTGCAAGGCAAGGCGAGAATGAAGAAGAAGTCAGACTTGCCCGATATTCCCATAACAGTACAAGGGAAGAATGGTGAGCGCAGTGCGATCTCACTTATCGAGCCAACCGAATCAAAGAAGACGCTTGGCGTTTGGACTAATCTTGCCGGAGACAGTGGAGGCCAGCTAGAGAATACGAGGAAGATAGGATTGGACTGGGCGACGAAATTGTCGGTGAATAAGTATGTCACTCCTGCGGATGGATGGAAGAGCCTATTCACCCAGCTGAAACCGAAGATAACATGGGGCGCTGTTTGTCTAGCCGCTCGGCCTGACCATGTCAACAAGATACAGTCGGCAATATATCATCGGTCATTGAGCCGGTTACGTGTCCACAAGAGCATTCGTCGGGAGGTCCGGACGATGCCCGAGATGTTCCAAGGGCTCGGGATGTTTGATCTGAACGTAGAACGTCTTGGGAAGAAAGTATATTTCCTTAAACGACATTGGCGGACACCAGACGTAATGGGCAAGATGCTTCAGGTTGCATTTGAGACCTTTCAAATTGATGTTGGCTTGCATGGAAACATCTTTACAAGGAACTACGCTCAACTGTCGGGTCTCGCATCGGATAACTGGTTCTCTGACTTATGGCGACTTTGCTCACATTTTGATGTGTCCTTGGTCATACACGAGGACAATAATATTCCGCTCATACGGAGAGGTGATAAGGCCCTAATGGAATGCTTTGTCGACTTAGGAGTATTCTCCGCGGAGCAGCTGAATACACTTGCTCGGTTTCGAAAATTCTTTGCAGTACATTCGTTGGCCGAAGTTCTCTGCTGTGACGGACGTACCGTTCGACAAGACGTTCTGAAATATAAACGAGGCCAAAGCAAACGGATATATCCTTTCGAGAAACCACGACGGTGCGACCTGGACCTGTGGATTGGAGCCCTGAAGTTGATTACGTCACAATCGCTTGCCATGGACTCGTCATTAGGGGAATACTTAATAATGCCACCACGACACGATGGTTGGTTCGCTACGATCGATCGCCGGGAGGTATATTGTGTCCTGGACGGAGGAGCATATGATGTATACGTCTGTGAGAGTCAGGAACTACGACGACGCAGGCCAGCTTATGTATGGGATCGGACGCAAGATGGATCACCGGAGCCCTCGTCCCTCTTAGCAAGTGTTGAGGTCTTTGACGAGTGGTTTGTTACGCTATTGTCGACAGCGGCTGTCCCCTCCCCAGTGACACGAAGACTGAAGCTAGTGGAGATACTCCACTCCTGGCCAAATAGGTCGCTGTGGAAGTATTTTAAGTGTGATGGTGACGGAGAATGGATAACAGCTGCTATCTCGAACAAAACACTGAAATTCGTCCATGATGGCTCATATATGTGTCAGATTGCACCAGATGTTTGCTCGGCGGCATTCGTACTTTCATGCTCTCGGACAGGATTCCAGGCATCAGGCACACTGGTTGAACGATGCTCAAGCGCCGACAATTATCGTGCTGAAGCTCTTGGCGCTGTGGCGGGCCTGCTTGTGATCAAAGCGGCGACGATGAACGCGGACAAGTATCCGTCGCTCACAGCATACTGTGATAATTTGGGTATTGTCAAACATGGCAATGCTGCTAATGTACCATGCTCCGAGAAACAAGTACAGGTTGACCTAATATCACTGATCAAGAAGCTTGTCAGGGAGCTGCCATGTAACCTTCGCTATGAACACGTGTTCGGACATCAAGAAGATATACTTCGATGGGATCAGTTGTCGACTTTACAAGTGGTGGGGATACAAGACCGCCAGAGAGTTCTTCAACAGCAAGAAGATTGTGAACAAGACGCATTTTGATCTCATCTATTGGACAGGGATGGGCAAGGCAATGGGAACATTTCCCATAATGTACCGCCGCTGGATCACGAAACACGTCAGTGGCTTCTGCGGGTGTAACGAGCACTTGTCGAAGTACACGCCGGGGCTGGTGAATGTTTGCACAGCATGTGGATGCCCGCACGAAACTACTGCCCATATCACAATATGCGATCATCCTGAAAGAACTAGACTGTATAAGTCTTCAGTTGATGATATTTCCACGTGGATGAAAAACAATAAGACTGCCCCGTTACTTGCCCGGCTTATTGAGGATTATCTACGCGCACGAGGGAGAAGAACAATGGAACAAGTATCTCCCGACGACCTAGGGGTAGATTATCAGATTCTGGTGAAATACCATGACATATTGGGTTGGCAAAACTTCATAGAGGGCAGGATTCTTACCTATATGGTTCGATTACAACGAGAATACTTAAATGAGATAGAGACGTATCGCACTGCCGAAGCGTGGGCACGAGGCATGATTGAACAGCTACTAAAACTGACACATAGGCAATGGCTCCTCCGAAACGCGCTCTTACACTTTAGACTACCAGATGGTAGAACTTTTACAGAACGGGAACATCTGGTGGAAAAGATTATGGATCTGATGTGGACAGACCCAGATGAGCTTTTACCTGAGGACAGAGGACTGATGGACGAGGACTTCGAGAAGTTAGCAAGAGCCGACGCGACGGACCAAGAGTACTGGATAGCAGAGACAGAGGTAGCAATCAAGGCAGCACGGTATTCTCACGATGATGCGAATACAAGAGCGCCGGATGACGCCATATCACTGTCGCCGACACAGCAGAGGACAGATCCGGAGATAGATACAGAAGGCAGCATACGATATAAACGACGGAGACGTAAGTAGAGTTTGACTATTACTTCGTCCATCGAGTCGAAATGCGCCGGTAATTCGGAATAGATGTGTGCCACTGGCAACACATAATCATTGAGTGGACAGGAAACTAACTGACATTCTCTCGCTGAGGCGGGTGCGGTGACGAAAGTGCCAAAGAAACACCAAGTGTGGTCTAGATGTACATTCCTAGATATTTAATATGATAAGAACTATGTTGTTGTTGTTGTTGTTGTTGTTGTTGTTGGTGTTGTTGTTGTAGTTTGTTTGAGTTAATACTATTTTGGTCCTCCAAATGTTCATTCTTAAATTATAATACAATTTCAATACTCCGCCATGCCAGTCGTCCCTGCACCCGTGCCCATGATCGCCCCTGCGCCCGTCCGCAACAACATGGTTGCTATCATTCCTCGTCCCCTCTCAGATTCTCATTTCCAATAATTTAATCCGGCAATCTCCTGCCCCCAAGGCAGGCGGTGCTCTCCTTCGGCACCTGGCAAGTTCAGCTTTGCTTACCCCCCTCTGTGCGAAGGAGGATTGTTGTTTTGTGGTTTTTAATTTAATTACATTCGTATTACAATTTTTGCATTCATTAGCTTCCAATCATTTCAACTTCCCAGCTATACTTCTCCCTTCTCTCATTCCTGCGGACGCCCGCCCCTCCCATACAACTGACTCAATATCCACCACAAGCATCTTGATCCTCCCCTCATCCCAGAGGTCGAGGCGCTGCTTGATCCTGCGCTTGATCTTGGCGGCTTTGAAGTCGCCAAGATTTCGGCGCAGAATGCAAG
>JALLOY010002722.1:0-10839 GCA_036939835.1 Thalassiosira delicatula
AAGGGAACGAGGAGGTTGCTGTGAGGCTTCCTTCTGCCTGGGACCGACCCCCCGAGAGGCGAGGCAGGGAGCCCGCCACTGAGCCTTCCCACCACCTGCCGCCAGCCAACAACACAAGACGGTCACCGCTGTCATTTCGAGGGAGCGTCGAGGTTGCCACTAGGCTTCCTCCTGACAGAGGGACAAGACCTGAAAGGCAGAGCGAGGAGGTGCCGCAGGGCTTTCTCCCACCCGCCACCAAGCCAATGGTGTCTGACCTGACAACCCAAGAAGAAAGGCAAGGAGGTCGCCCCGAGGCTTCTTCCCGCCTGCTGCAGAGCTGAGGACCAAAGCTGAGTGACGCGGCCGCCAAGGGAGCGCGGAGGTCACCGCGAGGCCTCATCCTGTTAGACGCTGAAAATCCAATGCGAGGCAAAGGTTGCCGCAAGCTTTCCTATCACATGCCACTAAGCAGACAACAAAAGGCAGTTGCCGGTGTCCCTTCGAGATAGCGAGGAGGTTGCCTCGAGGTTTCCGACCACAAAAGATCCGACGACCCAAGGGATGGAGCAAGGAGGTTGCTGATAGGCTTCCTCCCACTGGCCGTCAAGCTGATGACAGAAGTTGGGTAGTAGGGAGCCAGAGGTTTGCCGTGGTGCTTCCTCCAGCCTTACCAACGTCCAAGAGGTGAGGCATGCAAGGAGTCTGATGCGCTTAGTTGGAAATGTTGGCGACATGTCGGCGACATGTCGTACGACGCCGATAATGTTGCCATTTTCGGAAAGACACGCCAAAACTGGCGACACACATTCAGATTGTCGTGAAACGACATATGTCGTACTAACAACCACTAACAAAACGAGTCCTACGTGGGAACCATTAACAAACAGCCATTGGTGGAGAAGTTGCACAAACGCACGACTGCTCACAACTCACAAATACGAAGCATAAACAATACGAAGCAGCCAAGGAGCCGCAACGCGTCGATGGCACCAACGTGATCGCAACTCCTCCCCGCGTGCCATTATCGATACTTCGCTGTTAAACTTCTCCGCGCGCGTCGATGGCACCAANCTGCTGCTGCACCTCCTACCGAGACAAACTCGAGCGAGACTGCCGTCGTGCCACTCAAGTCTATTTGGGATTGTCCAATGATTATTAAATGCTCAGTTCTTAAAAGGGGGAAGGAAAGGGACGGATGGAGATGTGAGTGGTGCAAAGAGGAGTTTGTGCCTGTGCATGCAACGAGGGCATGTTATCATGTATTGAAGATGTCACACCTTGGCATCGCAGCATGCAGAGCAATTGTCCCCGACGCATATCGAGAGTGTTACTCCAACCTTCTCAATAAACGGAAGGACTCAAAAAATGCGATGTCGCGAGCACGGGACATTACCGAGGTCGCCGTCATGGAAAGACAGGAAGCAGCTTCTTTAACGAGCGGGGGGGGGGGGGACTCGACTTCTTATCAAACATCGAGTATCCTGGGGTATGCAACCACCAGAAAGCGTAAGGAACCCGCCCCAATGGCAAACCAACCATCTATTGATTCCTCGATTGCAAAATCTCACCCAAATGATATTCGCAAGTCCAACAACACTAAACTTCAAATGGCAATTGCAGATCTTTGGCATTGTGAAAACTTCCCGGATAGGGCAGTCGAATCTGTCCGGTTTCGATTGGTGATCAAGTATGCCAGACTCGTTGGAAATGACTTCCGTATTCCAAATAGGAGGGATGTTGGGGGGCCACTTCTGAAGCTAAACTATAATAGCTGTTATGATCAAAATAAAATTGATCTCATGAAAGAGGTAAGTCCCTTTGTTTGTAGGCGGGGAACATGTAGTTTCTCTTTTCTTTTCTGATATTAGCAAGTTTACGCCAATCAAGGTAAGTGCACAGTGTGATGATAATTGTTATTTGACACAGAATCTAACATAACGATCCCTTTTCACTTTTTAGAGACTCCTCCTAAAAACGTGTAGGCTCTACAATGTCTTTGGTTCAGGCGCCAACCACGGCATTTATGCACAGTTTATGGCGCAGTCAGCTGTGGCAAATTCTGGGAGGAATGTGGGATTGCTCAGGGGAGCAGGAACAAGATTTGCCTCCTGGTTTTATGCCATGATCCGCCTTGTGAGGATGAGGAACCCACTACTTGCAACTATCCACCAAGAGAAGTTTCGCGAACTTGATTTGAATGAACGCGCACGGCAAGCGATTCTTGACATCCAGGATCAAGTGTTCTGGAGGGCACTATATGCCATTCTTCGAGCAACCTTCCCAGCGATTCGCGTCCTTCGTTACTGTGATTCTAACACTCCGGCTATGGACAAGGTTTTCTCCTTATCTCACCGCACAACATTGGCAATTTCTCAATCTCTAACAGAATTGAACAACAGGGAACTCTTCGGTCCCTTAAGTGATAGTGATGGTCTGGGGTTGGAGGAGAATGAAGTTTACGGTGTACAAAGGTAAGTGATCAATAGCAACAAATTGCAACTGACACGACACTAACGGTACTTCTTTTTTTGTAATGTATTTCCTTTCCTCATCTCAGCACTGTAGAGAGTACAGCGACAGTAGAAGCTGAGGATGTTGCAAGTTTACCCTCGCTCTCAATGTCAGATGACGAAGATGAGGGTGCCGGTATGGGGGGGCAGATCATGGCATGTTGGAAGGATCGCAAAGCAAAACTGGACCACGACTATGCAATAGCTGGCTGGGCACTTTGCGTGATGACCGAAGTAAGACAGGACGTGAATGCTAGGATGAATGGCAGCCATCGAGAGGCAATTGAACGAGTTGTCGAGCGCCTACATCTTCCTCCTTGCCCAAACAAGCGAGTCAACATTAACGATATGTCACCGGCTGATATTGTTGATAGGTTTTGGGGAGAGTTCAAAGACTTCAAGAACCAAACTGGTCCCTATTCCAAGGCTGGCAGGTGGTTAACTGATGATGTGAGGAAAGGCAGGTCGCACATATGGCATGAGAAATACTCTCTTGGGTATACGGATGTACTGGGATTTGTTGCCTGTAGAGTGACAAGCAAAATTCTCGGCATTGGTGCTGCTGAGAGAGCGTGGGCTGGTACAAAGGATATCAAGGACGGCAAAAGGGCAAACCTTAGTGGAGCGTCAACTGAGAAGAGATCAATTCTCTACATAAGCGCTAGAATGAGTGAGGCTCGTGTACTGCAGAAAGAAATGGAAAAGATTGATGCTGGTCCAAATGGGATGTTTGGCGATGATGATATCAAGTAAGTACATATTGTCAAGATCTATATGCATGCCTGTCTATCAATGCCACTAACTTGTGATTTACAGCTTTGACCTTCAGCTGGAGAAGTTTGGAGTTGATCTTGATAATTTGAAACAGCCGGCTACAAGTCGCATTTTTCGCGCGTGGGTGGAGGATTGGGAGGAAGAAATAATGAAGACGAATGACTGCGTTGCAGAGGCCAAATTGCTTGAAAAGTATAAGAATCTAGTTTTCCATGATCCAGATGAAAATTGCATGTTCACTGTGGCAGCTTCAAATCTGGAGTATCGCCGGGGTAGGGAAGGTGGCTGGTTTTTAGTCTGTGAGCCAAATGAAGATGACAAAGAACCAGAGCCGTTTGATATTGCATTGGCGAATAAGCTCATTGCAGCTACTCTGCAAGGACCTGGAGTTAAGGTAGTTCATCCAGAGGAGACTCTGCAGGTAGAGGAGGGGGTAGTGTAGAGGGGATTAAAATGAATTGAAAATTGTTTAGAATCATTATACATACCTCTGCTACTCAGTAACATCTTCTAGCCAGTCTTTGCGAATTCACCTATCCTGCGATTTAAAGTACTGCAAAAGACATATCGGCGACATGTCTTTTGAGAGACATGACTCAAGACATGTCTCTATTTTTACAAAGACATATAGGCTAATGTCGCGACATGTCTTTTGACATGTCTTCAATGTCTTTTGACATGTCTTGTGTCTTGTCTTTAGGGGCCTCCAGAAGACATGTCTTTTAAAGACATTACCAACTATGCAGATCCCAGATATGCTTGAAAGTGGGAGGGCTCTCATGTTGCCGGTCAGTCAACGTCATTTTTTGGGTTCAGTGATGGTGTGTGTTTTATGGTGCAGAGCACTCACATCCATTTGAAAATTGAGATGTGCTACAGGAGATTGGCATCATCCTGCCAGAATGCATCCGTTAATCCAGCTGCCTTTGAAGAGCAGAGTAAAGGATGAAATTTGTACAGGGATGAGAGAGGGGATGGAGCCAAATATTTCCATGTGCTGACATGTCATCAGATCAGGGGAAGTGCCTCTACACATGTGGGTTTGGTACGGCCAAACAAGGAGGTAACCCTTTTGGAAAGAAATGTTAACCACGGGTCCTAAATTTAGGATCTGCTAGTTAAGGACTGGGCCTACATTTTGGACCTGTGACTAGCAGTTGATAACAAGGTCCAAAGGAGGTCCTGGAAAATTGAGCAATGTTACTCTTGTTTTTTTCTACTTGTGCATGTCAATATACGTCTGCAGATGCCGCCATTAGCCAGTGGGCTGATGATTGCAGATAATCACTGGTTTGAACACAATTTGGGCGTGTGATCCGGGGAGGGGGGGGGGGAGGAGGGCGCGGCAGCCCCTACAATTATTGTACAGCATCACAAACATTCTGATCTTCGTTTTGAGCTGGAGTACGCCAAAGTGTCGCTTAATGCCGCCACCTAGTCATGTCCTACATTTAAATCTAGTTGGTGCTCCCAATTGGTCTGTCCATGCATTCAAACAGGGGTCTGTGTGTTTTTGCCTATTGGCTGATCATGTCTGAATGGGTGGCAACTGTGGCCCCCACATTAATAAATTGGATAAGGCTGAGGCGCGGTTAGGGGAGCAATGTGCTGCTGGCATGCAGAGTGTCGGATTTATAACGACCTATTTGACCACAAAAGTGGCTACAGGATCGATTCATTAGCTGTTCCGCCTTCTACTATTGCCAAAGTGGGTTATGGAAAACTGACTGCCTGGTAGAACGTGTCTTGTGTCGCTCATTGACAGATGTACTATGTGGACCAAAATAGACTGGTTATTACAACGTGGCACCTGGGCACTTTGGGAAGCTGTATAATGAGTGCACTGTAACCTTGACAAAACTATAGCTTTTTCAATGCCACTATGTCAGGGCGTATTTCGCCTGCTAATTTATAATCTATCATCCATCACTATTCCTTCAGCAACACTCAAGTCATCATTGCAATCTTCTGGATGAGGTGCCTCGTAGTCATCCTGACTAATGCATGTCCCGTAGCCTCTTCGGGCGGTAAAGAGCTCTTCAAGCAAAGAACCGTCCTCACAGTCAATGATATGAGCGCGATCCACTCCTCTGTCTAATGCATGCGTGGCCCATCCCATTTTAAGCAGCATGGCTTGCTGGTCATGATTAAGAATGTCACCAGAGTTGATTCTCTTTCCCCAATGAGGGAATCCCGTCTTGGTATGGACATTCAACCCATAATGTGATAATATCTGAAGAGCATTCGATCGCTGTATCATTTGTATTCTCTGATTAGAATTAGCATCAGTGCTCCCGCGCAATATCATTGGATTTGATGAAAAGAAAACAAGCTTTGATGCGCCTAGAGCTCCTGCAGTGAATGCAGCCAATGCTTCTGAGTGAACATTTAAGGCATCGCCATCTTTTGTGAAACCCAATGGAGTGAGAAGAACCACATCATTTCTTGAATGGAAACGTTGGATCCGGTCGGTTTGCAATGTTGTTGGGTACCCAGTATGCTAGTGGATATGGAAATAAACGAGACGCGTATACAGATAATCCTGAAAAAGACTGTTTTATCACGCTGATGGTTCAGTCCATCCATTCAGAGATGCACTCACCTGGTAATCCACACCGTCGACCATGCCAAATTTCTTGGCATTTATAAAACACCCACTGACCACATTGCAGTCGGCGCCTTTATTTCTCAAGCACCGATTCAGCAGCCTCTCTACCTCAAATCGACAAAAACCAGCTTCTTCTTCAAGGATACGGAGCGTTTCGGGAGTGGTGACTCGAACTCCAAGGTTAGAGCCCAGACCAGAATCAGCGGCCTTTCCGTGTAATCTTTCTAGCCTGTGCAAAATTTGCTTCCTGCACCCAACACAAATAACTATCTTCATTCCAAACAGCCAAGTTGAGGTTATATCATCAATGACGCTGTTGAACCTTGCAACATCACAGATCAAATCGCCTGGTATGTGATAAACAATAGTGGAGTGACGATGGTTTACAATGTATGGAGAGGAATCGCGCAAGAGAGACACAAATGGATATTCTACTGGAAGTAAGCAAATTTGTTCGTTCTTTCCCATTCGAGAAGAGGAGGAGTATGTATTGTAGGTGGGACTCTTTGGGTCGAACTCTGCTTGACACATTGAGATCAACTCCAGTGCTTCTACGTCCGCGGCAAGAGCATCAGAGGCATCTTCTTTTGCGCCTGCACTCATTGAATCAGGTTCAGATGTAATGGGCGGCTCGGCTTGTATACTTTTGACAACTTTATCACTGTTGGCATCTTTGTCTGTGGACTCAATTGATCTTTGTGGCAAGATATAATTCCCAGAGATGGCGTCATTTTTGATGCTGGTAGACTTTGTGGTGATGTCAGTGGTCTGGATGTCCTGCTTGTCGTTCAATTCAGCAAGGCGAAGCTGTAGCCTCTCCTCAACTAACGCCTCTTCCTTTTGTATCTTTTCCGCTTTAATCTCCTTTTTGAGCTGCGATATTTCAGCATTTATCTTCGTCTTTTCTTCGGCTAGACGCTTCTCTAGCCTCTCTTCAATTAATGAGTTTTGCTCCTCAATCCAGCGGGCTTCTTCGCCTACCCTGACTCGCGCTCTTTCGGACTCCGCGCGTTCTTGTTCCTCTTTCAGAGTTTGCTTCATTTGAGATATTTCAGCGTTTCCCTTCGCTTTTTCTTCGGCGAGGCGCTTTTCTAGCCTCTCTTGAACCAGTGTGTTCTGTTCCTCGAGCCAATGCGCTTCTCTTTTTGCCCTGGCTCTTGCTCTTTCAGCATCCATCTGTTCCATCTTCGATTTTTCTTCCGCTAAGCGCTTTTCTAGCCTCTCTTGAACTAGCGAATTCTGGTCCTCAATCCAACGGGCTTCCTCCTCTGCCCTGGATCGCGCCCTGTCCGCCTCTATCTGCCGCGCTTCTTCTTTCAACTTCTTTTTGGCTGCGGATATTTCAGCCTTTGCCTTAGCTTTTTCCTCAATTAA
The DNA here is from genome assembly GCA_036939835.1 of Thalassiosira delicatula. Classification (NCBI taxonomy): domain Eukaryota; phylum Bacillariophyta; class Thalassiosirophyceae; order Thalassiosirales; family Thalassiosiraceae; genus Thalassiosira; species Thalassiosira delicatula. The sequence continues at coordinate 7,249 of JALLOY010002722.1, forward strand.
GCGTTTTTCCAGCCTTTTTTGAACATGTAAATTCTGCTCCTCAATCCAGCGGGCTTCCTCTTTTGCCCTGGCACGCGCTCGCTCAGCCTCTATTTGTTGTAATTCTCCTTTCAACTTCTGTTTGGCAGAGGAAATTTCTTTGGCTAACCTTTTTTCAAGAGCAAGGACATCCTTTGAGCGAGCTTTCTCAATGTCCATCATTTTCCTCTTGGCTTCGGCATTTTCAGCAGTTGCTTTGGCCAGTTCAGCTTTCGTTAGTCTCCGTTCTTCCTGTATCTTTTCTAGCTGCAATGCCATCCATGCTTTCTCTTTGATCAGCCGTTTTTCATCCTGTTTCATCTCCTCTTCTGGATTCTCAAGTGTGGCTTCTTCTTGTTTTCTTTTTTGTTCGATAATTTTGGCTTTCGTTTCCGAGTCAGTTCGTTTCACACCCGCTTGCTTTGCGCCAATAATATCATTAGCTTTTGCGCCTTCTTGTTTGTTGGTCTTAGTTGGCGTAGCCTCATCCGTAACACCCTCATCCTTATTTTCGCGTGGGTTTTCCGATTGACCCCTTGACGACGAGGGGCGTAGTGGCCTAGTATAAACTCTAGTGGAAGAAGTGCCATAGAACGATTCTCCTGACCAAAGGTTCATGGGTTGTGTTGTCTGTCGAGGATCCGCTTTCTTTTCCCCTGCCGCATAATAACTATCGTTGCCATTGCTGCCTGGGTTTTGATTACTGTTTGTCATATCAACAGTGTAGCTTTCGTCTCCAACATTGATTTCAACATCGACGATCTCTTTGGCTTTCGGCCTGGTCCTGGCTTCAGGAGGTGTGAAAGCCTTGGGTGCGAATGATGCACCTGTGCCTATTCGTTTTGACAACGCTCCTTGCCCATCAGAAGAAGGGTCGTCGGTGCCCGTCCTCTCCAAATTCAGAACGTTCTCTGTCTCATCGTACTCATTTCTGTCTGATCCCTCAATAATTGGGGTATCTTCTGCGTTCTTTCCCCTGGAATCGAAAGCAATGACTTCATCGACAGTTGCTGCTTCAGGGACAGTGCTGGCAGCATTGTCTTCGTCGACAATGTTGCCATTTTTGTCAGTGGGTTCAAACGAATCCTCTGGTGAGGGCAACGAAGAAGATTTTGCTTCTACTAAGTTGCTATCTGTCAATCGTGTAGGGAAAGACTTACTTGCTTTGAATGCAGCAACGGTGTCGCCCTTTGACTTACTTGGAATCCCCATGATGGATGATTTGACACCGGCAAAGCCTCCTCCTTTTAAAGGTGCCTTCATAAATGGAGGTGATGAGGAGCCTGGGCCCTTTGTCAATTTTTTGCCTTCTGTCATAGACGTAGTATCATCGAGCGGCAAATTCAATCTTGATGGAGAGTTCTTCCTTGGAATTGGAGTGTTTGGTAACACCTCCACATCACCAACTTCACCTTTCAGAGGTGATGCAGGCGTTCCAGAGCCAACTCCCTTTTCAAAAACAGTCGACTTCTTCATAAACGGCAAACCTGTGCCTGCACCAGGTCCAGTCTTCAGTTGTTGGAGTGGCTGTGGCGGAACTTTTGCTTTCGAAACTCCAAATGGAAGTCCTTTCTTTCCAATGCCCATCAACCCGAGTGATTTCTTTGCACCTCCCGTTATTGGCGATTTCGTTCCTGGAAAGCCTGCTCCTTTCAGTGGCGCTTTCAAAACTGAAGGCATCAAAACATCAGAAAACTGGCTTGGTAACTGTGGTGAAGTAAAAGTTGATTTACTCTTGGGTAGCGACTTATATCCTGTCTCAATACCATCGTCATCAACAGACGAGTCACGCTGTCCATTCGTCTGAAAATTTGGAGGACCCCCAGCAGGCACCTCCTTCGAGTCATTTGAAGAGTCGATAAATGACAAGCTTTTGCTACTTCCGGCTGCCATTTCGGAGGAGTCGTCTTGTCCTTTCATTGGCATTTTAGGAACACCCATCCCAGGGACTCCTCCCTCCTTTAGACCAAGCGACTTCTTCGCAAATGGCACTCCTTTGCTCACCACAGCACCAGGACCGACATTCAAACCAATCGATTTCTTCATGAATGGCAGGCTTTTGTTCATTCCAGCTCCAGCCTTCAGAGGTTGGGGTGGCAGTGGCGAACCCTTGGCTTTCAAATCCCCAACACCCATCGCAGGGGCTCCTCCCTCCGTCGGACCAATTGACTTCTTCGCGAATGGCATTCCTTTGCTTGCACCAGCTCCAGTGCCCCCTTTCAGACCAATCGATTTCTTCATTAATGGCAGACTTTTGTTAATCCCAGCTCCAGTCTTCAGAGGCTTGAGAGGTTGTGATACACCCTTGGCTTTTAAATCCCCAAATGGGAGTCCTTTCTTCCCTATACTCATTGCCCCGAGCGACTTCTTTGGACCTCCACCAAGAGCTGGCGAATTTATTTTTGGGAAGCCTGCTCCTTTCAGAGGAGCCTTCAGAGTTGGAGGCGGCGAAGGGAACTCAGAATCTGATGCATTTGGGGCAACGGATGAATCACTACCTTTCAGAGGCGACTTCAATGGTGGCGGCAAGCTTGGGCTCTCCTCGCTTTTTTCTGCTTTCAGCTCACTATCATCAATGACAGAGTTATCTTGACCAATCATTGGCAGTTTTGGAGTACCAATCCCGGGGACTACTCCCTCCTTTAGACCAATGGATTTCTTCGCGAATGGCATTCCCTTGCTCGAACCAGCTCCAGGACCCCCGTTCAGGCCAATTGATTTCTTCATGAATGGCAAACTTTTACTGATTCCAACTCTTGTCTTCATAGATTGAGGTGGCTGTAGCGGATGGTTGGCTTTCAAATCTCCAAACGGAAGCCCCTTCTTGCCCACACTCACTAACTTTGGAGACTTCGTTAGAGCTCCTCCGAGAACTGGCGATTTCATCCCCGGAAGGCCCGCTCCTTTCAGCGGGGCTTTCAGAGTTGGGGGCCGAGGAGATGACTCAGAGCCTTCTTCATCTTTAGTAACGGATGTATGACTACTTTTCAGAGCTGGCTTGATTTTCTCTGTGTTCTGATCGCCTCCGTCAAAGGACGAGTTGTCTTCTCCTTTCATTGGTAGCTTTGGGGCACTCATCTTAGATGCTACACCCTCCTTCGGACTAATCGATTTTTTCATCAATGGTGTTCCTTTGATCGTACTGGTGAGGAGGCCCTCGTTCGAACCAATCGATTTCTTCATGAATGGTGGGTTTTTACTTATCCCAACTCCGGTCTTCGTAGGCTTGAGTGGTTGCGATAGAGTCTTGGCTTTCAAATCCCCAAATGGAAGTCCTTTCTTCCCTATACTGATTGACTCCAGAGACTTCGCTGGACCTCCAACAAGACCTGGCGTTTTCATTTCTGAAAAGCCCGCTCCTTTCAGTGGGGCCTTCAGAGTTGGAGGTGGTGAGGATAACTTGGACTCTTGTGCACCATCAGTATTTTCCAGAGGCGAGTTCAACGAGGGTGGGAAGCCCGAACCCTTATCGCTTTCCTCTATTGTCTGTTGAGCATCATCAACTGGCAAGTCGTCTTGTCCTTTGATTGCCAGCTTTGGAGCAACCATCTCAGAGTCTACGCCCCCCTTCAG
>JALLOY010002764.1:0-10503 GCA_036939835.1 Thalassiosira delicatula
CTACAGAGAGGAAAGGGAATTAGAAAAAATAGAATTTTTAAGTATCTTGTGGCAGGTGAATGGACGGGCGAAGAGGCGATGGTGCCTCCACCGGCGGCAGAGGGAGAGGGAGACGCGGCGCAGGAGCCCCTCGCTGGCGTTGACGGATCGGACGCCGCGGGCACAAGCGAAGGCGACAGGAAAAAGGAGTCGGAGAACGAGGGCGCGGCCGAGAGCGTGGACGACGCTGCCGACAACGAGGCGGACGCAGCAAACGAACGAGAGACCGTCGCCAACAAGGGGGGCGGCAGCAACGAGGGTCGTGATTGGATGGCGGCGGAGGTAAGCAGTGACGGGTGGATGTGGCTGTCGAGGGCAGAGCGTGTGTGGCTGAGTCGAAGAGCGGACGCGGTACGCGAAGCAGGAGGGGATTGGGACGGAAGGAGAGAGCCATGCAGCACAGCGACAGGGTGACACCTGAGGTGGAGGGTCAAAACGTGGTGCGCCTCGGCGGAGACACGGCGTGGGGTCCAAAATGGACACGCCTCGGCGGTGATAGGGCGTGGGGGCCAAAATGGCCACGCCTCGGCGGTGATAGGGCGTGGGGTCCAAAATGGACACGCCTCGGCGGTGATAGGGCGTGGGGTCCAAGATGGACACGCCTCGGCGGAGACGCGGCATGGGGGCCAGATTGGCACCGCCTCGGCAGTAGCACAGGGTAGCGGGCAGGAACGCCACGCAGAGACGGTCATGCAGCAGGACGGCCGGCAATGCGCAGTTGGAGGGCAACTTTGCCAGGTAGGGCAGGCCCAAAGAGGAGAGCTGCAGGTGGATGAAAGCCGGGGCCAGTGGGAATACGAGCGGTTGCCGCGGCTGCTGGGACCAGGAGATCCAGACTACGATACGGACGATGAGAAGGATGGGGACAGTGAGACACCGAGGCTCGGAGCCCATGCGAGGTCTGGCAAACATGGCGCTTGGACGGACGGCGTATCGGGGTTAGCCGCGCCGCGGCTTGACTCGGATATGGAAGTCACGGGGGCGACGAAGGACAGGCATCGTCTGGAGAATCGGCGGAAGCGGCATGCACGGCAGGAGGCGCAGCCACGGATGAACTACTGGACAAAGCACGAGGGACTCTATTCGGTCCCAGTGCCAAAACAGTCAAAACGCGGACAGCCGGGGGTGAGCAGGACGATGTGCCCGGAGGGGTTGGCGCTCCACCATCCGGCGGCGGCGATACTGGAGGAGTACGCAGAGTTTGGGTGCCCGGCCAACACAGGCAAGCCATGGACGAGGGACCAGGTGGAGGCTGCAATAGAGCGCGGGCCACACGTGTCGGCGCTGGCTGATGGGCCGATGAAACAACTCAACGAGGAGGCCAGGGAGAAGGAACGCTTGGGTCAGGTTAAGATTGTCCTGTGGGACGAGATCAAGGACAAGATGCCGGAGGAGCTGAAGGTGTCGCCGATAGCAATGATACCACACAAGTCGCGGGGGTGGCGAGCCATATTGGACTTGTCGTTCGCGGTACGGCTGGAGGACGGGTCATCAATACCCGCAGTGAACAACACGTCGGTGAAGACGGCGCCAAAAGGGGCGATTGACCAGCTTGGGCATTCGCTGGCGAGGATTATACATGCATTTTCACAGGCTGACAACGACGCAAAAATCTTCATGGCAAAATGGGATATTAAGGATGGATTCTGGAGGTTGGATTGCGCGCGGGGCGAGGAGTGGAATTTTTCATACGTCCTCCCTCAGCCGGAGGGCGAACCTACGCGACTGGTGGTCCCAACAGCGCTTCAGATGGGGTGGATCGAGTCGCCACCATATTTCTGTGCTGCGTCGGAGACGGGAAGGGATGTAGCGGAGGCGTACATTGAGATGCCTGTGGGGTCTTTGCCAAGCCACAAGTTTATTGGGCATGCGGCGCAGGGGACAGATTTTGACGGCCTACCGGCCAAGACCACGGCCGCGGCAGGGGACCTTGCTTATCTGGTGGAAGTGTACGTGGATGATTATATATCCCTGGTGATCCCAACGTCACAGGAGCATCTGCTGCATGTGGCAAACGGGATCATGATGGGGGTGCATGATGTGTTTGCGCCGGACAATGTGGACGAGAACGACCCGCTATCGTTGAAGAAGCTGAAGAAGCTGGAGGGGATGTGGGCGCTGCACAAGAATATCCTTGGGTTTATGTTTGATGGGGTAGAGAAAACCATGTGGCTGGACGAGGAAAAACGGGATGCGCTGCTGACAGTGCTCAAGGGATGGCTCCGAGGGAGCCGCCGTGGCGCAGGGGTGCCGTTTGCGGAGTTCTACTCTGTTATATCGAAGCTGAGACATGCGTTTATAGCGATCCCAGCGGGCAATGGGCTACTCTCGCCGTGCAACGCCGTCCTGCGGAAGCAGCCACCAACAGTGTTCCTGGGAGACAACAAGTTGCTGGAGGTGGCAGTGAAGGACTGCCGGACGCTATTGCGCGAGTCAACTTTGAAGCCGACGAAGTGCACCGAGCTAGTGTCTGGGTGGCCAGACTTTGTGGGTGTAAAGGACGCCTCGGGGCATGGCATTGGAGGCGTGGTGATTGGCGAGGGCAGGACCTGCGTGCCGACGGTGTTCCGGATGGAATGGCCGCAGGACATCAAGGATGACCTTGTGTCCGACGACAATCCGGGCGGGCGTATCACGAACTCGGATTTGGAGTGTGCAGGACTGCTGTTGTTGTGGATTGTAATGGAGGACGTGTGTGCGTTTGTGTCAGGGTCCCATGTCGCCTTGTTCAGCGACAACCAGCCGACGGTACATTGGGTGCAGCGGCTGGCGTCGAAGAGCTCGGTGGTAGCGGGGCAGCTGCTGCGGGCACTGGCGCTACGCCTAAAGGCAACAGGAGCTTCACCCCTGACGCCCTTGCACATTGCGGGGAAGGAGAACGCAATGACGGACATACCGTCTCGTTCGTTTGGCAGTGAGGAGAAGTGGTTTTGCAGGACAGACGATGATTTGTTGCGTTTGTTTAACTCGACTTTTCCTTTGCCGCAACAGAACTCTTGGACGGTCTACCGCCCGTCGAGAGACATTTTTATGAGGGTTCTTTCCGTGTTGCGGATGAAGGCTACCACGATGGACGTGTGGAGTCGACTGCCAAAAAGAGGGCGTCACACTGGCGAAATTGGTGCGACTATGTCGCACCTTTGGGAGTGGACCCTTTCTTACAGGGGGTCCCATTCAAGCTGCGAGTACGCTGTCTCACAGGATTTGCGGGCATATGCCGGACAGGATACTACGGCTACGGACGCCAGGTCCAGGGTGGGACAGTATCAGGCGCGATCACGGCCGTTGGCGCGGAGATCGCTCTGGCCGTTGACGGGGTAAACCCGGCAAAGCAGTCGGGGTCGGACAAGTTTTTGGGTCGCATTGACCAGATGCTGGCGGGGTTTTGCAAGAGGGACCCGCCAGTACAGAAGAAGCTGCCTGTGGAGGTGGACGTGCCGGAGTTGCTTGTGTGGATGGCGCTGTTGAAAGGGGCGTCGGAGCTGCACCGGGTGGTTGGCGATTGGGCGTTGATTGCTTTTTATTTCTTGCTCCGCATCGGCGAGTACTCGGTGAAGGGCAAGCGGAATGCGTCAAAGCAGACAGTTCAGTTTAAGATGGAGGATGTCACGTTCTTTCGGAGGAATGAGCGGGGGCAATTGCGGCAGCTACCACGGGGGGCGACTGATGAGAAAATTATGTCTGCTGAGAGTGCAACGTTAAAATTGGACAACCAAAAGAACGGCTGGAAGAATGTGTGCGTCAATCAGGAAGCAAATGGGGAGCTCCACAACTGACCGGTTCGGGCGCTAGGGCGCCGGTACATCCACATCCGGCGGAATTCCGAGGGGGGACGGGTCAACCCAAAGGAACTGCTATCGTCGTACTGGATGGATGGGGAACGGCGGGACCTAACGGATGCTGACATTCGTGAGGGGCTTAAGTGGGCGGCCGGTGAACTGAACTACCCAGTGGAGAGGGGAATCCCGGTGGAGAGGGTTGATACGCATTCCCTGAGGGGTGGTGGGGCGAATGCACTCCATTTGGCGGGGTACTCGGATCGGGAGATCCAAAAAATGGGGCGCTGGCGCGGGGAGACATTTAAGGAATACATCTCGGAGCAGCTGGCGTGCTTCTCGCGGGGAATGTCGCGGGCGCCCCACTCCCCACTTCCCACCTCCCACCGCACGACTGACTGGTGTTGCCTGGGAACATCAAATCAGGAGGGATTAAGGCAGAGTGACAAGAATTACAAAATTAGTAATTTTGCGTTCTCAAGGCCAATTTTTGTTTTGAAAAAACATTTAAATTACCAAACAAATACGATACCAAATCCACTGTACTGCGGTCTGCCTGGCTGGGCGGCCGCTCCCTTGTTGAACTAACCTGAGATGACGCACACAGACTACACGTGGAGGTTACTGACGCGCCATGACAATATTGTAGGAGTAGATCATAATGTACGTAGGAACTATAATATTTTTTTTGGTTGGAGTATCTTATTTGACCAAGTAAAACGGCGTTACTTTCGTAACATAAAACTAACGTGGTCAACTTGTCAATCCTCCGTCCTGTTATGTTCGTATGTCATGTTGACAGCATGTACGATAGAACCCCGGAAGTAAATCTCCCCTTGAAACGTTAGATCTGTTCCGTTGGTCGGCGGGGGGTAGGTATCAATCGTACATCTTTTAGATCATTGCGGACTTCTTTGAAATTATGTTTAGGAAATACGAATTCGGAGTTTTCTGCTGGATCTCCCCTCAAAATGGGGATGTACCATATTATGTTCCCATCAAGGACAGTTTTTATGATACTTTTAACTTTTGCTATGAGTGAAAAGGAGGGAACATATAATATCATTTTCCCCCGAATCTCGATATTAGAGAGAATACAGGAACAGGGGACATAACTATGCAGTATCGTATACTTTATTAGTAGTTTTGGGGTTCTGTCACACTGTGCACAAGTGATGGATGCAAAGTTTTGGGGTGGGCACCGAAGGCGAAGGAGATCAACGAAATCATTCGATCGATCGAGGAGCGAGGGCAAGGCGCACAGTAATAACATTCCGATCCGCCTTCCACACACGAGCATTACACGATGACGCACGGAGTCGTCGCCATGTACGCGGCGCTGGGATGTTGTGCGGCCTTCGTCGCCAACGACTACAGCGTGGCGTCGGCCTTCACCGCGTCAGCCTTCAAAAGCAGACTCGACAACCACCGTCGCGCCAGCGCCTCCGCTTCCACCTCCGTTTCGACGAGCGCGGAGGCGACGGAGGACGAGGCCGAGGGGGTCGACTTCAACGCGGTCCACGTCGCCAAGTCCGGGGGGGTCGGGGTCAAGTCCGCCTCGGAGATGATGGGTGACGAGCGCCTCGCCCGGTCCCTCGGGGCCCCTCCCCGCGTGCGACCCAGGGGGGGACGATTCATCACGGAGGGGGGCGTGACCATCGACGCCGAAGTTCGCCCGCTGCGTTACACCCATGGGGGGGAGGACGAGTGCGACGCGTTCGATCCGAAGGATTGCGACGTATACGTCAGCTCCTTCTTCGAGGACGATGAGGGGGAGGAGAGCGGGTACACCTGGGGGAGCGACGGGGCGATCGAGAGGCTGGTGGATTTGCTGGACAGCAGGCGGGGGGCGCTGCTGTCGTCCAGCTACGAATTTCCTGGGAGGTGAGAGAGAGAGAGACCGAACGCGTTGCGGGGGCCGAATTGCGGGAGGTTCCCCGCGAAAGGAAAGGGCGGGACGCTTTGTGGGAACCTCCCGCGTTCGGTCCAGTGGACATATGATATGCACGTTTCTGCACTTTCCTCGCCTCGGACGGTGTCGCTGACGATACGTCGATTTATGTGTCGCTTCCATAATTATTCCGTCGATGGTCAGATACGCCCGCTGGTCGCTTGGCTTCGTGGATCCTCCCCTCGAAATCTCCGGCACCGGCGACAAGTGCAAAATATCCGCTCTGAACGCCCGGGGGCGGATCCTGTTGGAGCCCGTGATCACCGCCATGAACGGGTTGTTGGAAGACGGGACCCTTTCCGACGTCACTCGGGACGGGGATGTCGTCCAAGTGAAGGTGGCTCCTCCGGGCGAGGTGGGATCGTTCAGCGAAGAGAACCGTTCTAGACAGGTGAGTCGAACACGCAAAAACCACTTGCGATCGCACATCGAAAGTGCGCTTGCTGTCTTTGTGAGGCGAGGTGGCTTGGTCATGTCAGAGGGGATGTGCGCACATGCTGTGTGCTACTTTTTTGAGGGGCATTGGAAAATACTGAACAATGGACAACGGAAAATTTCAGAATTTTTTGAGACTCCACTCTGACCATCGAGGGTTGGTTTCTATTTAAGCTGAACCTTCAATGAAAGTCAGATACTTTTCCTCAGCTCTGGCCAATATCATGGGCGCTATTCCAGTTTTTCCGAGTGGCGTTTGAAAATATTAGGACATCCGGGCTGGTCTCGAAAAATAGGTTGTCTAGTTGGAGCTGCTTCACAACAGCATCTGCACTCGCGATACTTGTTCTGGACTTAACAACACACACACTCATATCAAACTTTGCGGAACTGCGAACAGCCTACACTTTTTTCTGTGGTCCGCGCCCTGGTGCAATTGTTCGGATACGACAGCGACGCGAACGGGGACCTGCAGCTGGGACTCTACGGATCGTTCGGGTACGACCTCACCTTCCAATTCGAACCAGTCAAACTGGCCCAAGAACGGGATCCCACCCAGCGCGACCTCCTCCTGTACCTGGCGGATGAGCTCGTAGTCGTCGACCAGAGCCGCAGGTCCGCCTGGACTATGTCGTTGGACTTCGAGTACGGCGGAAAATCCACGAAGGGCCTGCCCCACGAAGGCGAATCCTCCCCGTTCCGGGGGTTCAGCGAAAACGGCGGGGACGGCGAGTTCGAGGCCCGCGACACCCCCGAGGGAGAATTCACCAAATCGGTGGCGATCGCCAAGGGAGAGTTCAAGGTCGGAAACCTCTTCGAGGCCGTGCTCTCCCAAACATTCCGCAAGCCCATGACGGGGGGTATGGCGCCGAGCGGGCTGTTCCGGATGTTGCGAGCGCGCAACCCCAGCCCCTATGGATTCTTCTTCAACCTCGGAGAGGACGAGTACCTCGTTGGGGCCAGCCCTGAAATGTTTGTTCGGGTCGAGAAGGTGGAGAACAACGAATATAGGCCGAACGCCCTGCGGGTCGAGACGTGTCCCATCAGCGGCACTGTGGCCCGCGGCGCCGACGCTCTGGAGGACGCGAAGCGCGTCAAGAGCCTCATCACCAACCTCAAGGAGGAGAGTGAGCTCACCATGTGCACCGACGTGGATCGGAACGACAAGTCCCGTCTCTGCGTGCCCGGGTCCGTGAAGGTCATCGGGAGGAGGCAGATCGAAATGTACAGCCGACTGATCCACACGGTCGATCACGTCGAGGGATACCTCCGTCCAGAGTTCGACGCCCTCGACGCCTTCCTGAGCCACACCTGGGCTGTCACTGTCACTGGATCGCCCAAGAAGTGGGCCATCCAATTCGTGGAGGACAACGAGCGCTCTCCCCGTTGCTGGTACGGAGGCGCCGTGGGACTGGTCGGGTTCGACGGGAGCATGAACACCGGACTCACGCTGCGCACCGTGAGGGTGAAGGACGGCTTGGCCGAGGTGAGGGCCGGGGCGACGCTTCTGTACGACTCGGACCCGGAGGATGAGGAGGCCGAGACTGAACTGAAGGCTTCAGCCATGTTGGCGGCTATCGATGCGACAGCAAAGGCAGACAGTGCTGAGGCGGAGGGAGGGACGGAGCTGACGGCGCCCGTCGCCGGACCCGGAGACGGAAAGAGCATCGTCCTCGTCGATCACGAGGATTCGTTCGTTCACACCCTCGCCAACTATCTGCGTCAGACCGGGGCGGAGGTGACGACGCTGCGCAGCGGACCCTCGGCGCTTCGCGCAATCCAGGGCCTGGTCGACGACGGGAACGCGCCGGACATGGTCGTGCTGTCGCCGGGGCCCGGGAACCCGACCGACTTTGAGCTGACAAAGACGTTGGCCCTGTTGGAGAAGAACCGAATTCCCGGTTTCGGAGTGTGCCTCGGCCTTCAGGGCATGGTCGAGCACTTCGGCGGAGAGCTCGGCGTGCTCAACTATCCCATGCACGGCAAACCTTCTCCCGTCGAACTTACAGAGTTGGGAAAAGCGAGCACCAGGTAAGTTGACAGAAAATCTCTTCACAAAACATTTTATTCTCTCTGGCATCATGTCTCATCGAACAGTTCTACCTCTTTCCCCCTGTCGTAGCATATTTAATGAATTGCCCGAAACGTTCGAGGTGGCGAGATATCACTCTCTCTACGGACTGCGTGACAAGCTTCCATCGTGTCTGGAAGTAACTGCACTGACGGAAGACGGAATCGTCATGGGGATTCAACACAAGACTTTGCCGTACGCGGCCGTTCAATTCCATCCGGAGTCAATCCTAACCAGCCCGGCCCACGGGATGGGGATATTGAAGAACGCCTTGTCATTTTTGTCTTACGACAGCGAGGTAAATGGCGACTGAACAAGATAAATTTGAAGTGTAAAATAGCCCCCATTTTGCTGACGCAAGTGTTCTTAATATTTACGAACCGACAATATTCAGACCACGCCGCCAGAGGACGAACCCCATGATCACGTCCAAGATGTCGTCGCCGAGTTCGACGGTCATTCGTTTGCCGAACTGAGATCAATGCTCAAGGAGAACGGAATGAGCGTTCACGGTTCCAAGTCGGAGCTGGTCGCGAAGCTAGCGCTCCGGCGGCTGCAAGCCGAGGAATACGCGGCTGGGGAACTGGACCTCGCCTCGTTAACGGTCCCCGAACTGCGAGAGCTAAAGACCAGCATAGGGGCGAAGGGAACGGCCACCAAAAAGTCTGACTTGATGGATCTTCTTGCGAACTGTCTCTCCCAAAATTAAATGCATTGCTATCTTCTCCATCTATTTTATTGTGACAGTCGATGGATTGACAACAATAAAAATACACATCATGCTCATCTCTCATCATGTTATTGATATCGTGCTGATTCAAATCTGGTATATTTTTATCTGCTCTCTGTTCCAGTCCATTGAAGAGTGAAGAATGATCAGCGGAACAGTAGATAACGAGGGTGTTTATTTCTACCGCGATTTCCCAACACAACAATGCAGCTTTTGTTTGCATTTTTCCATGATCCATGCGTGTGCGACAATGAACAGGGATCAGTTCTGGGATGACACTGGAGATTGGAAAGGTCTTGTTATGGACTTCGAACATGACAGTGTTCTTGCCAAAAATATCCATCAACAGGATAATAGGCCTCAGGTGGAGAGGGAGGAGCCCGGAACTAGGAACGCTGCAGCGCTCAGCGCTCTAGACTCTTTTTCAATAAATTGACAACAATGAGAAATAAATTATGCTCATGTCTTATCTTGTTATTGATACTAATTCATATCTTGTGTATTTTCATTTAATTCCTGGTCCATCTCCTGGAACGGTAAGGAAGAATGGCCAGAACACTACAATGCAAATCAGTTCTTGTTTCCATTTCGTTCATCTCTGCCTATGCAACAATGAACGTTGATCACGGTTCTGGGTGCAGATTTAACTCTGGTCGATCTCAAATAAGTATGTGCCAGAGGCTAAGTTTCGTGTTCGTTCATTTTTTCTTCTAGCTTCTGCACTAAATATCTTTTGATCCGACTACGTATCTCGTTCTCTGCAGCCGTCAATTCTTTGCTTTCATTTGCATTTTCCAAAGCATCGCGTTTGCCCCCCAAGCTGCAATGAGCATCGGTCGCATCCACGAGGATTCCAATGATGCCACCCTCGTTCACATCGGCATCATTCGGCGACGGAGGCATCTTCGTGACCATCCAGGCCGATGGATCCATCACGCCACTCTTGGCTGCGGNGTAGTTAGTGAAATACTGTTGCAGTCTTGAGCACATGTTGTATCTGTCTCATCTATCTCACAGGAGTCATTGCCGCAAGAATTGGGCTTTTGCGTTGGAGTTGTTGTGGTTGGGATCTTAAAAGCAGGACTGGGTTAGTTCATACACGAGATTGGCATTGTGAAAACATTGAGGTCGACAGCTTACTTGTGTGACGGGATATGGAGTTGGATTCTGTGGTTTTGAGCAATGGAAGGGCTTTCGTATCGGTTCCATTTATAAATCAGTGGACACGAATCAACAGACTACTTACCATTGTCGGTGGCGCCTTTGACGGTGTCGAGGTAACAGGCTTCGCCGTGACAGGACTAGTTGTGGGGTACTTTGGTTGAATGGCGAAGAATGCAGCGGCTAGATCATCTGGATCGTCGTCCATTTCATCGATTTCTCCGTTTGAAAACTTTTGCGTTGGGCGTTGGATCGGTTTCTTTTGGTTTGGTGGCCTTGCTTGTTTGTTGCTTGCGCCTCGCTTGGCTTCAATAAGTAGGATGGCGCAAAAATAAAATAC
>JALLOY010002793.1:1310-13030 GCA_036939835.1 Thalassiosira delicatula
AACTGTTTATTATTGTTTGTGAGGGATACTTTGAGGTATACTACAAGTGAATGAATTTCACAAAAGTTTCCCTGTTCTGATGTGGTGTTGCTTCGATGCTGACATTGTATGTCATTATTCTATGTTCTAACCTTTCCCTCGTCTTTATGTGTGCCTTTAGCATTGAGAGTGAAATTGACACAAGGTATGAACTAAATTCTTTGTACTCTTGTATTGAACACTCTCACATGATGGTAGTGGTGAATTTTTTTTCTTTTTTTCTGATGCCATTTTCTATATTCACAAGGGTAAGGTGAGCACATAATGAAACTGATTTGTGCTTCGTCTTTTCTATTTAATGTTTTTCCTCGTGTGTTTACCTCGCAGCATTTTTAAAACAAACATGTCATTATTTTTGTGTTTTCTAACTTGTATCATCTTTTCTGTGAAATGCTGCAGCAATATGAGTTCAGACACAGAAAATGAAAAGGAATCTGCAAAGAATGTTGCAGAACACAAATCTACCACTTCTGAGTTGCAACCCACTGCCATCCGTGAAAACAACACTGTAATTGTATGTTTCTGTTTTTCTCGATTATTTTTTTCCATCACTTGGACTATTCTAAATTTTTGTATTATTATTTTTTTTAAAGACGAATCCAAGTGATCGGACACCAGCTACTGTTGATCGCCCTTCCGATGAAGAATTTATTGTGAGTTACACAAATTTTTTTTGTTGTCAGAATGTTTTTTTAAATCTCACAATTGGACTATTTTAGACTTGGAGAAAGGTCAATGCATTTGTGTTTGGACCAAACAATGACAATTTGCAGTATCGTAATCTGAATGTGGAATCGGGGTTTACACAGAGTGTGTCAGAAATTACAAGCAGTTATTCTAACATCAATACAACTTTGCAATCTTTGGTGGCAGCTAGCCAGGACTTGATAACGGCAAACAGGGACATGGCTGAGTCAAACAGAATCATGGCAGAGTCGAACAGCAAGTTGGTAGAATCATACAATAAGCAATGTGAAGTCTTGCAGCTTGGCTTCGACAAATTAGTGGAATCTGTTTCTGGAGGTAATATTGTTGTTCCGTGTGTGGGTCCATCCATGGGCACTGTGGCTTCAGGTCTTGACAATCATGAAGGTCTTTTGGGCGATGTTCATGATGGATCAATGCGTGTTATCATTGTGCGCAGTGATGGTACTGAAGTTGAAGTCGTTCTCCCACTTCTTACTAAATTGGTCAAAGAACTTGGAGGTGCTACCCGGAAGACAGAAGATAAGAACACACCAATTCTTCTGTTTAATTTTTTGATTGTTGCAGCGTGGACAATGTTCTCTGAGAACAAGCAGAAGCTCGTTTTCCCTTTTGCTCTGGATTGGTCTTCTGAAGATAGTGGTGTTGAGTACGTCAAAAATTGGTTGAATGTTCTGAAGTGTTGGGATAAGGGTCAGGACTTTTCGAGGAAAATTGGGATTGTATTAGTGTTGGTTGATTCGAAGCCATGCTTGGCGATTTTTTACAAAAAGCTTGAGTATGACATTGACACATTTAAGCCAAAGCTAACAATTCTTGTTCCTGAGAGCTTGAAGAACAGTGATTTGCCAGCAGAGGAGCTCACTGAGTTGTTTGAGGAAATTTTCCAAATGGAAGAAGAAAAAAAGAAATACAGAGTGTATAAGACAACATTTCAGAAGGTGTTTCCGTCAGATGATTTGTCTGAGGATATGAACAGCGACATAGCACCTGGGTTAAAAGTGCGGAATGTTGTGTTGGACTTTCCTGTGGAGAAGTGGTCGAAATCCAAGAATGATTTCTCGCATTCAATCTACTGGTTGGTGAATGCCTTCTGTTCTGGATCTATTGCGGAGGATGATTTGGACAATTTGTTTCCTCGTATCAGAGCCAAACTATTTTCTGCTCAGGAGAACAAGGATATTTCTGCCTTCAGGCGTGCTGTATGTGAGGCTGTGTATGACTGTGTTATGTATCTGGTCAGGAAGGATGTTGCAAAAGTTTGCAATGACAGCAAAGGCACTCCATACACTTCGGAAGTCATGATTGATCAAGTTATCTCTGAGTTGGCGAAGCAGAAAGCAGGACAAGAAGCTGATGGTAAGTTGTACTAATTTCAATTTTTATCCTATTTTTGTTTCTTCACTAACCCAATGTCATATTATAGAAATCAAAACAAGAAAGAAGACTGACCAGGATGGTTCAAGCAGCGCTTCACAAAAGAAAAGAAAAATTTCACCGGCAAAAGGAAAACTCAGTAAGTCCAAAAAGCAGAAGCACACTCTAGCCGGAGATGAAAAGTAATCCTCACAGTTTGGTATGTCTTAAAGTTCCCCTTGAGCTGTCGAAGAAGTGCTGTGATGAAAGAGGGTTGGAAGTTGATGGTGAGAGGGCCTATGTTTAATGTTCTAAGTTAAACAAATATGTTATTAACAAACTTCCTTTTTTTAATTCACTGTAGTGCTACAGACTTGTTTGTTCATTGGAATGTATTTTCCCAAAGATATCAAGAGATTATCCAAGCCCTTTCGTCGTGATTTGAGAAGAATTAAATTTTGCCAGGAAACGTATCCGAACCTTCATGTCCTTACAGCTGCCTCCGGTACCAATCAGGTGTCCTACCCTGAAAGAGATTTATGTGTTCGTGGCAGACATGCAATTTTTTCAGTAGGAAGAAGAGGAAGGAGTTTACTCTGGGCCCTAGCAGAGTGTGATCTTTATCGTGACACTTCATTGTACCAGGTGAGAATTTTTCTCAAAGTCAAATTTTATTCGAGAAGATCTCATCAAACTTATCTCTGGCTTTTTTCTTCATAGATTTGCATTGATCCTTTGCGATTATTCGAACCGGGTAAGCTTGAGTATGCGGAACTAAATTCTCTCTTGACGGAAAACTTTGTCTCCATGGCTAAGTCGAAAAAGTTTATCCTGGGTGAAATGTCGGATTATTGTTTTTCGGATGACATCAATCACCTCTGCGATGGAAAGAGACTCCCTGTCTGCCAGAATTCGACAAGGTCTGCGAGTATTTTTCTTCCCTGCAGTAATGCAGTAGTGGCATGTCTGATTTGGAACCACAAACATCTATCAAGGTACTTTGCAATTTACCCGCTTCAGGCTTCTCGAATGGGAAACAATATTCTTTATAATGTGACATTGCGATTGTGTGTAGAGGAGGGAATTGCATCTGAAAATCTCAAATTTGACAGTCTCACAATTTCATCAGTTTGGAATGAGGTGTCGAGAAATCGACTGGAGGACATGTGCGGAGTTCACCGTGGGAACTTGAATCTTCTTGATTCAGTATATGGCTTGAAAAATATTGACTATATTTGTTTGAAGGTTTTGGGCTGTCATCATCCTCAGTGTGAAAATGACATGATGGAGGCGTTTGGTTTGAACATTGGTGGGTTTTTCTTTCCTGTTGATGATGATACATCTGGTCATGTTGGTTTTGGCTTTGAGCCAGAAAATGAAACATCATCTGAAGATGATAAAAAAGATCTCATTCCATACAAGGGGAAACCAACGAAGCATCCAGGTGAGTTTCCATATATATTCATTGTATCTTGAAAGTACATAAATGAACAAATTGTTTTTCTCTCCAGCAGTGGACAGAGATTGCGAAAGAGAGGAAGATGGCGATTCTTTATCAGATGGTTCAAATGAATTTAATGGCAGCGAGAAATCATTTGTTGATGTTTCTTCACCAGATCATTGTTATGAATTTAACAGCAGCGAGAAATCAGAGGAAGATGAAGCTTCCGACAGTGATAACAATGACAGCCCTGATGGAGTTGATGAAAGTGATGTGAACACTGTTGGAAGTAGTGTGTCAGGAGATAGCAGCAAGGGAGAGGAAGAAATCGTTTTGAGCAGTGGTGAAAGTAGTGCTTCAGATGCATTTGCAGATTTGGGAAGGAAGAGTCTGAGAAAGCCTTTGCTTCCAAAATCGGATTCGGAGGAAAGTGTTTCAAGTAGTGAATCACGCGGAGTGTTCCCTGTGCGAAATCCTGGTGGTATAGCAAATGCTGTGCATGATGATGACGATGTTGTGCCTTTGGAGAGAGTCAGTCCAGATCTTGGTATGTAGTTTAAGATGAATCTGATTTATGTTATCGTATGAAATTTTAATCTTTTTTTACAGATTGTCTGCCATGTCAAAATTTTTGTTTTCAGTATTATGACACCACAACATTAAATGCGGACGAAAAGAAGATCTGTGGATTTATTGCAAACCAAAGGAATACTAATGGGTTTGCATTACTTGATGTGAGCAGAATACAATTATCAATGCCCAGGAGAATAATTGAGAAAATTACAAAACTTGCAGATGAATTTCTTCTGAAGCCAAAGAAGTTTGAAAAAAAATGGGCAACAATTGATGACCTTCATGAATTCATAATAAGAAAAGATGAACTAATTGGTGAAGAGTCAAATGTCTTATATGGTGAACTCTTAGAAGGACGATTTCAAGGCTGCCAACATTGCAATAATGTTCGTTTGGGATTATGGAGTTGCAATATTGGGATAAGAAATTCTGATGATGTGAAAGTTCTGACATTGCTGAGCAAAGACTTGGATGAAGCTCTAATTCCAACATTTGCAGATGATAGAAGAAGTTTAGTCAAGAGAATAGGCAAATGTAAATATTTGGATGATATTGTCATCTACAATCCACAACATTCAAATTTGAATGATTCTGTCAAATCCAAGCAACCCAAACGAAGATCCGAGGGAATCGTTAAGCAAGGAATTCATGTGTTTAAGGGGTGTGAAGGAGAAGGTCAAGGAAAGAGAATTATCACTCTTCCAAATTATACCTCGTACGGTCGACATCAAGATAATTGGCACGGAAGACCTATGAAATTTTCGACATTCATTGCTGGGCTCATTTGTTGGAGAGCATGTTGGAATTATTTGACAGAGGTATCAAGGGAAAGTCCTCCAACACATTGTCAGATGTTGTTTTACTATGGTGCTCTGAAATCAAAAATGGGCCATCACAGAGACAATTTTAATATTCAATTTATCAAGAATATTCTATCTGACAAAGAAATGGTTTTGGATGGGCATCCTTCAGGAGGTGGTGAAAATTCTCAGATAGTTGGTTCCAATGTCTTAGTATTGACAATAGGTAGTCAGCCAATGACATTCCAATTCAAGTTTCCATGTCCTGAAAACTTCAAGGGTAAGAAGAACACATATATTACCTCACCAAAGCATCAATTCACTTGTGGGAACATGACTATTTCAGTTCTCGATCCGATTGATGATATCATGATGACACATGGTGCGAAATTTGAACACAACACTAAAGTCCATATGAATTGCTGGTACAGAGTAGGATATTGTTTCCGGTGGCTCCAGTCATACAAAGACTTTTACGAGGATACTTGTACATTAAGATTGGACTCTTCTGCAGTGGATAGGAAGAGATGTGGAAAAATACCGAATCGTGATATATACAGTTAGCGCTTATACTTCTGTTTTGTTTGGCTTGCATTCGATTCATAGCATGATCATAATATGTCAACTTAGGAAACAAATTCAATTTCCTTACAAACCAATGATTTTTGTCATGGGAAAAAAGAACAAATCTCTTAAACAATTTTCCAATTTTCCGATGTTGATCATCCTCAATATGATGAATTAATATTGAAATGTTACTTTAAATATCGCTTAATATAATAGGTCGAATTCCAGGTGGGCGCGTTCTTGCAATCAATATATTTGGGACATCATTTTGGCAGATAACCTTGATGCATCGTCTTGGCATGTTGCACATACTGCTATATTTACTCCCAACCTGAACGGACTTCGATTACGACACTCAACCAAAATTTGATTGAATACCATTTTTTTGCATTTTGATGATGTGTGATTTTCGAAATATATTAAAGTACAGCTCTTAACGAACTGAAATTCTGTCGTCTCAGTGGTATAGTTTACGAGACATTTGGCAGTACAATATAAAACTAATAAATAAATAGCTACATTCAATCAGAAAGTGAAGATCGGCGATTGCATCACACAGAACATATGACTTCACCCTCCAAACTCAAACAAAAATTACTTGAGTAACTTTTTTTCTTTACAAGGATCCCGAATTTTCCAAATATGATAAAATACCGCATTGAATGAACTGATTTTTTTAAATTCAAAATACTGATTTTGTTGTGCAATGCCATTTCTCGTTCAATACAGAAATCCAAAGGAGAATCCAACAGTGAAACATGATCACTCTGTTGTTGTCTCTCAACCCAAGTGAAAGAATATTCTACTTTTTTTTTGAAGAAGAAATTTTTGAGCAACCAAGTAATGTCATGTTCATGGTATGAGGATCGTTCTTGTTGTTCTGCTCTTACGAAAAATACACTGTACATGAAGTAATAATCCGTAATAGAAAAATTATGAGGAAGGAAACAACAAAAGTTTGAATATGAGAATGACGAGAAAATGTAGTTTACATCGTTCAGTCTCAGAATCATACATTCAAATATTTTTCTGTTCAGAATATTTGTCGCGAGAACAACAAATGTTTGAATATGAGAATGAAGAAAAAATGTAGTTTACATCATTCAGTCTCAGACTCACACATTCAAATATTTGTCTGTTCACATTATTTTACACGAGAATTCTTTCTTTATAATTTTCATTGAATGGTTATTATACGTATCAAAAATTCTGATGGCATTTTGAAAATTCTTATGTCATCTTCAAAATATTGAGTTTGATCATTATATTTAATATGTTTAAATACTTTTCTGTTCAATTTGTTTTGCAGATAAGCCTAACACGTTGTAAAATTTAAAAATATGATTTATCAAGGTACAGGTAGAATCTGGTATATAAGTATCTATTTCCCATAAGATACCTTTCCGTCCGAGTGTCAGTAATGTATTTCTTAATTTTCCAAGAAATCAGAAAGTGTGTTTCTCATTGTCACAAAAAAGTGAGAAAAGAATTTCTCATTTCTGTTTTTGTAAAATTTTGAAATTTTTGGAGAAGACGTTGCAGTCTGAGATGTTGTTTCAATTCTTGTTCACCCAAACTCCAGGTCATTTTTAAACACTTTTGCTGGAATGAGTTGCTCATAAATTTCAGTTTAGAACATTAAATTGAATCAATTATAAACAAAAACAGCCATGGCAAACACAGGAACCAAAACCACTGCACCGTCAACCCCTACAAAAGGCAAACCTCCAGCTAAAGCGGCGACTCCTCCAAGAAAGTCCGCTATAGACCGCAGCCCTCTTAAATCAGTCAAGTCATCTAAAGACCAGATTGTGCGATACAAGGAAGTTGGAATTGAAGGCGTCTGTCTTGCTTTTTGTTACAAGCCAGATGGGATTAATCCTTCCTACATTGCTCCTATCATTCGCTATTTGGATGAATCCGAAGGTGACAAGGCGGCTGGTCATATCATGTTTCTTGCCCAGCTTCGTGATTCTAATGGAGCGAATGTTCCTTTACAAACACCCTCAGCCACAGGGAAATTGTACTCAACAGACGTCATTGTGATGTCCCTTGATGATCCTAAGTATACCTTCTTTTCGGCAATTGGTGATCTTGTAAATGTTCTCAATGATGCTGCACGTAATTCTGTAGTGAGACCTCAATGGCAGTATCAAGTCCCTAGTTTCGTCAACAGAGGCAGGGCAACACCACCAACCATTGTCCCATTGAGCACATACTTACTAAATGATGATTGCATCAGTTTCATCAAGAGATTCTGGGAAAACTGTGAGAGCAAAGATGCATTGAACAACAACGATCATCGAGATGTCATCCTCAAGGAGGTGTTTGGCTCTGCAGATGAAGGATGGCAAGCATTGGAAAACATCTCTGAGGAAGCATATGAACTTTTGTAAAGAAGGTGTCTAACAAATGTTTGTCAAACCGTTATTTTTCTATGGGAAATCAAAGATGTGACTGTGATTTGAAGAGTGTCAAAATAGTATTGCATTTTATGTTAAGCTTTAAATATTGCGTGATTTGTTTGTGTAATTCTTCTACAGTGTCCATTCAAAACGATCTGTTAAGCTTTAAATATTGCATGATTTGTTTGTGTAATTCTTCTACAGTGTCCATTCAAAACGATCTTATGTTTTTGCTCTATCTGGAACTTTTGCAAGCAGTCTATGTTGAAACGCTATCAAAGCAGGTGGAAGTTTAAATGCCCCTGGCTTGTACAATAGAGGTTTGTTCAGAAACAATCCTAGTCTTGTTCTCACTCTCGATAACACAGTGTAAACCCAACCATGCCCATAATTCCAATTATTAATGATGAGTTCTTTTTTCGTGATACCTTGTAATTTGTGAGCAGTTGTGGCCTCATTCAAATTGATAGGTAATTGTATCATGATAACTTTCTGTTTGTGCTCTCCTTTTTTTGACGATTGTGTCTGTCTCATACCCTTATCAGGTGGATCAATGTCACTTCTGTAGAATATGCAATAGTACCTCTTTGGTTTCAGCTTGAATCTTCTTGAGGAAACAATTTTTCGTAATCTTGTCTGAAACCCATGCAGCTGTGCTTCTATGTCTTCGTTCATTGGATCGTTCTGGAGGAGATTTTCTAATGAAGAGATCTGTTCTTCAAGCTTGATTTGTTCAATCTTTTTTGGAAAGTGTTCAAACTCAACATAATCCACATCAGCAACATTTATTGTATAAACTTTTTTCCCATCATAATTTTTCCAATTCAAAGGTGTGTTGGATTTCCTCTTCACCCCAATGACTCTACACAATGTACCATTTCCTCTTCCCCTTGATATATCATCATTGTCGATTATCATGCAATGCGCCCCAACATAAAGTTTTAATGCAGGGTCAACATTTTTTTGTTGGTCTTTCATATCACAGTCACCACATCTAGCATAAATTTTATTTCTTAACTCAGTCGTCACTCTTGCTGGCAATGGAGTTTCCTCGGAAAAAGTCTTTTTTGATTTCCGCCGTTTTGGAGCCTTTCTTATATCTGCTTCAATAACAACAGTATGCTCTGGTGGAGGGTCAGAACTCTCTACTGATGGAAAGTCTTTTATGTGTTTTTGGAAAACAGATGCATGAATGGACACCCTCTCTGAGTTTTTCCAACAAGCATATGCAATATCAGCATCAGGTTGGATTTCAGATAATTTAACTTGCTGGCCAATGAGACGTTCATTGATGGCATTGCAGTCTTCTTCTGTGAACAATCCATCCCACATTCTTTTCAGGATCCTTCCATATTCAGGGTCATCTTTGAATCGGTGGCTGTTGTTAAGAATGATTGCAACATTTATTGAGTTTTCCCACAAGGATGAATTGGAATACAAGAGTTGGCTTTCCCTTGCTTTCACTGGTGGTATCTGACGGAAATCACCACAAAATATAATTGAGTACCCCCCAAAAATCATATTTGGGGACAATCCCGTTCCACCTGAACACAGCCTTCGACGAATCATATTTAGACGGGAATTCAGTTTTTCCATCTGGTCACATGTTGAAAATGAGATTTCATCTATAATCAGCATTCGAACTTGTTCCCAGTTATGAAGCATCTCAGGAGAGATATTTTTGGACTTTGAATTAAGGTAAGCTGCACTGTGTAAGGTAACACCCCCAAACAAGGCTGCAGCACATCCAGTGATAGCAGTAAACAAAAATGTCTTATCACCCCAAAGAATATCCATAGATTTGCAAAATTGGAAACAAAATTGTTGTGCAACATCAATTGCTGTACTTTTTCCAGCTCCTGCGGGTCCAGTGACAAACATCAATAATTGCTCCTTGGCACCTAGGTCCTTCAATTTCTGTTCCACTTTCTGTTTTATAAAAGTTGTTCTTTCATCTCTGAGATCTTCATCGCTATCTGCAAATCCAGATTCAGTGGATGACTGTGAGTCCAGACTCTCACGAATCAGATTCAGTAGAAATGAGCTGCATATGACTTCATAAGCAATATATTGGATTCTGTCCAATGTAATATGCTTTTCTCTTGAAATACGATTAGCAACTCCTTGCATAGTTGGAATTGAACCTCTGTTGAAATTAGAAGAAAATCCAAGTTCTAACCATTCCCATTCTTCGAGGATACCATCTTCTGATGAATCACTATCCGCTATCCCATCTTCTAAAAAATCAGATTCTTGCATATCTTCTTGTAAATTATTCCTGATTGTAGCACCACTGACAAAAGCAAGTAGAGTTTTGTATTTATTTGCCCCAGGACCAAAAACACTGTCGTCAGTTTGGGCATTTGTGGAACTTCTTGCATTCCGTGATGCTTCATTATTGGTGGCAGAGGTATTTCCAGGTAGAAAAATTGAATTTGCATCGAATGACCTGGAGTTGATTGTTTTGTTGCTTGAAAGAGATTCGCCTTTTTTAAGATCATTTAATGATCTCTCAATACAACTTTCATCTTGACATAGATCTTCTTCGAACTCATTTTCATTATAAGAATCCACTGAGAGGGCATCATCAAACTCGGAATAATCACTGTCACAAGCGTCAACTCCAGCATGACCATCCATATTATCGCTTTCTCTTGATTTCGTTGTTGCTTTGATTCTATCAGTAGGAACCTTGCATTTTCTGCACTGTAAATTGTCTTGCATGTTTTGAAGAATTTTTGTCCCACATTTCCAAAATTTGCTAGAATCAATATTCTCATTCATAGCATGCATAAGTTTATCCCACAAACAAGAATGAGCTTCATGAAGTAAAATCGATTCATTCCGAAAAGGGTAGAAAAGAATCAATGCAATTTTTGCATAGTTTTCCCTCGATTCAAGGGCCCCTTTGCTTGGTTCATTTTCTGTCAGCTCTAAATCTTCCAGGTCACATAGCATTCCTTTGGGCATTGATAATTTTGGGATTCTCATCTTTTTGGATTCTCTCATGTAACAGTATCTTCTTCCTGGATGATCTTCTTTGAATGCAAATTCACCATCTTGTAGTATTGGCATGCCACTATCATCATTATTGCTCATTCTATTGAAAGATAAAGGAATCCTTTCATACTTCAATGCGAATTCATAGAAACTCAAATCTTCCAAACATTCTGGCCTAAACAAGTAATCGTTCACAGAGTAATCTGCCCACATGACCACTTCCCCATTTTCACCCCTATTCTTTCTACGGAGAACAAAGTCACCTGGAGGTTCTCCTTTTAGCTTATTAAGCATTTGTCCAACAAGCAGATCCTGAAAGTCATGTGAAAATGAAAATCTGGAACCATTCTCACACAATAGCAGATGCGCCATTGTTGCACTAACAACATCTTGACTCAGGTGAACACTCATCCCAATGAGGAAACGGCACAAACCCTCCCGAAAACAGGCGTCTTGTTCCATGTTTGGTGTATGTTGCAATCCTTCAGCTACCAACTTTTCCTCTTCTTTCTGGATGCGACGAATGACTTGCTTTCCCACTCTATCAAAATCAACACCTCTATCTTCTTTCTGCGTAGATTTGGTGGAGTAATGAACAACATAAAAAAGACACCTGGGACTTCCAACTTGAATGTTGCTATTACAGCCAAGAGTCTTGGTTATATACTTGCAATGTGTATTCAAAAATTGAGATCCCAAAGATCGCTTGCTTTCCACAGTGTAGGGGTAAATGGTTGTATCACCTTTCTCCAATGATCTCCAAACAGTTGCCTTTGTTTCATCATCATTGTCTTCTTGAAATGTTGTTTTGTCAATGGCAGGTCTTGGAAATGG
>JALLOY010002815.1:0-18997 GCA_036939835.1 Thalassiosira delicatula
AACAAACGTGCAGACGAGATTACAAAAAATGCGCGCTGACAAAAACGTTCGAAAGTTTTCTGCCAGCGTGCAAAGACTCGTGCCAATGAGATTTGTTGCAGTGAGTGCAACAACTGAGAGGGTGAAGAGAACACACACTGTTACTCACCCAGCATCTCAGCGGCCGCAACAGAGGAAACTCGACTGGTCATCACAACCTGAAGTTTCTAACTTCTTCTAATAGGAAATTTGGTAGGAGATTCGGGGTACCAGAAGCGAGTTCTGGGGCTAGCCTTTTTTGTTAGATTGCCATGCAAGTTTGTCCCAGACAACATGTGTTTTGTATGACCTGCAAAGGGTGGGGAACCCTCTTGGCGGGATGTCAAATTGTATTGATGGGAGTTTATCTAAAATTGACCTTGGTCGATTACTTTAGGTGAGTCGTTTCACTTTGGTGTGGCAGTAGCACAGAGGGAGCACAAATTAGCAAAAGGAAGAGGGGGATGGTACAAAATTTGGTTCGGGCTTCCAATGGCAGACTTGCTATCCAAAAATCTGATTCGTTGCTAGGGCTGGTCGAGATTTGGTTAGCACGCATGTGACTGGTTCGATGAAACAGCAGTTGAGAAAATAGTTGCGCATTTCCAAAATTATGATTAATATCGCCATACACACGTGTTAGTACATTGAAAAAATAACAGCTGAGATGAGTGAGTACAATAGTAGCGCCAATGGATTAGGTTGAAAGAATTGTGCAGCTCCAATCTCATCGCTTGAGCATTGACTCGCATCAGTTATATTCATCTGTCTTCAGGAAGGTTGCAAACTTCATCATCCGACCCACCGTATATCCTCGTTGCCAAATCACCCCATGACACTGGATCATTTTCCCGTTGTTCTTCTTCTAGCCACTTCTCCACAACATCACCGGTGAGTGATGCAACCCCTGCAGAAGCCATGAGAGGTAGGATGACGTCATAGTTCCGCGTGCACTCGAACAAAAGTAAACTTGCTGTCAGCGGCGCACGGAATAATGCAGCCAACACGCTCGCAGACCCAACCATTGCAAACGCGGGTAGTCCAGACAATGGATAAGTTGCTAATTCTGGAATGCTTTGCAGTGATTCATTGCAAATATTATGAAAGCCAGCTCCCAACACCCCTCCAAGGAACAGCGAAGGAGCAAATGTACCACCAACCAAACCGCTGGCAGCACAAATCGCTGTCGTTGATAGCTTGGCCAAAAGTAGAACGAAAAGATATTCCGTAGGAATACTATTGTTCAAGAATAGTCCGTTGAGAGTTTCGTATCCGAAGAAAAGAACTTGGGGAATGAATATACCAACTATCCCGCAAACTACCGATCCAATCACAGGTTTTTGATAGCTAGGAATTGATTTGAACGTTTGTTGGACGATTTCCGGGCCCTCGTCTCCATCGAATACCATCTTGAAGAACTGGGCGACGCCGGAAAATACGGCAGCGGTAAGACCAGCCAAACCCCCAAGAATTAGATAGAGCGGAAGTTCGAGCAGAGCATTGTTGAATTCAAATTCTCCAAGGCGCAACGCCAACTCATTTCCCAAGAGCAGCTGTATGGTCAGCGCTGATACAACAGATGATAACAGCAGTGCAGAAATATTGATTTGTTCCAATGCGAGAGCTTCGCCACCAACCATCGCTGTCTGTACTACAGCGTCGCCATCTTGTTCCTTGCCTTCCTTCGCCGCAGGCAGGTCAATCGACACGAGAGAGTTTTGAACAATCTCCAAGGCAAAGAACACTCCACTCAACGGGGCATTGAAGCCCGCAGAGACTCCCGCCGCGGCTCCACATGCCAGTAACAATCGATCCCGTGCTATCTTCCTGTTTGCTCGTTTTATATTACTCATGTCGTAATCTTCTAATTCTCCAAATACCCCTGTCAACTTGGAAAAGAACTCATTGTTTATCAGAATTCTGCTGAAGCTCATCCCGGCCTCAACTGATGGACCTTCGGGTCCCAAACTATTCCCTGTACCGAGAGTAGCAGTGGCAGCAAGGGCTTTGCGGAAGAATCGCCCAGCATCGTTACGCTCCGAAGGAGAAGGGATATTCTTCGTGCAAGACACCAGTTCATCTGGTGGAGTCACATCCGAGGCGCGCATTGAGTCAAGATCTACCTCCTTGACGGTGTCCCGCAACCCAGGCGGCATTTCCCCGCCAAATTTCAATAGCATTCCCACAATTAACCCGCCAATCACTGGAATTACTGATATTGGTATGTTTTCGCTCAAGTTCAGTATTTCCGGAGGTAAATTCCAATCGTTCAACAAAACGAGGGGGTGAGTCTCCATCGCAGGAGACACCGCCAGTCTTTTCAAGTTAAGCCCATCCCCGTACAATGCCTCGCGTACGAATTCTACTGCTGTCTTGAATACAGCAATGTTGGTACCGGTGAAGAGTCCGATCAAGACAGCTGTAAAGAGAATGTAACTTCTTTCGCCAAGCCAGTTCGTTGGCAATTGGCGAGACGGGTTCTCCGTAATTCCGCCAGTGGAAGTAGAAATAGAAGTCGTTTGAAGGCTTTCTTCTGTGTTGCCACTAGTCGAGATGGAAACGTCCTCAATCACATCTTCTTGAAGCGGCGGTGGTCTTGCCATGCAAAGACATACACTGTCCATATTGATTATCGTGGCATGTTGCAACGCTCGATCTGGCGAGCTACATCTTTCAACTCCCCTCAAACGACAGCTCTGACCGAAATTCCTCAGACTAAATAATGCCGAAGGTTGTTGCTGGAAGGCAATGACGGATGATGGAGAAACGCTTGCCCCGCCATGCAAAAATAGGGCCGCGGCGAGCAACCGCACGACTGCGTCAACGCTGAGAAATGATGGACCCATCATGCCGTCCACAATGCGGTCCTTATCGTCTGCATCAAAGTTATCTTCCTTCCCGGCTCCCTCACATGGGCCACTTCTGCCTGAGCCTTTGTTTTTGATGCGAAGTATCTGGACCTCATCTTGCTCTTGCACGCGTCGTCCCAAATTCAAAAGAAGATCCCACTTCGATAAATATAGCTAAATATTCAGCTTAGACCTATCGTACAAGAGTACCAAATGCTTTCGCTAAATTATTGCATGAGTTCAGTCTTCAGGGCCTCCCCTCACAAACGTCAGACAGGCCAGGGTGTTGAGATATTGCGCTGTAGGGCTGCATTCAAGGGAATTGGTATTAGTGCCCAATGTGGCCCAATGCACGTCAAAACTGCGAAAGAATTCTGTCATGGATGACGTATCTACTCCTAGGTACAGGATACGAAGATCCCACTTCCTAAATATTTACTCCTAAAACAATGAATAACGTAAGTACCGTATCAATACATCTGTACAATGTGCTATCGCTAAGTTATTACTCGAGTGGGGTCTTCGAAAACTATCATAGTATGTATCTACTTAGGTAGTACATGTCATATCAAATATCGTAATCATAACTACTTACTCCTATGTAGCTAATCTGTCTCCAGAAAAGATCCAAACGACTGTAGACCCGACGTAAGCATGACGTAGGCATGACGTACCTCACTAATTCTGAACAACTGAAAACCCAAGCAAATTCAAATGAGGATTTTCTAAAGTAGTTTTAGATGGGTTTCAATCCTAGACAAAGCTATCCACTGAATCTGGTGGATTTCTACGTAGCTCGTACGTTCAACGTAGAAATATAATAATTCCTATCGTAGATCTGCGAAGTACAGCCTTAAGATAAAGTTCACACTCTAGCCTAATTTTTCCGTCAAAAATACCTAATTTGAACGAGCCCCAACTTTTCATGTGGGTGTATTCAATTGCCCAAGGCGCTCGTAAATGGGGTTTGGTATCTATTATAGCCAAACAAAAAATGGCGCAGGTTCAATCAAACAACCACAAAAATAGACGCCATTTACATACATCATGGAAGATTATTGATGGCGAGGGGGCTCCCCGGAGCATATACCCACTTTACTGGATAAATAAATCTATTATCAACTAGCCCCTCTTTCGTCCCCGCGTTTTGCCCCCTAGAAATTAAATCGCAGCAAATTGATCGCTGCGATTTTTGGCTACGTAAGTACTACCTATGTAGCTACACTACCAACAACAAGATGCACCAGCCACCAGGTCCTCCCCCAGCCCTCTTCAAATACCACGCCTCGCTCTCCCCTACTCCTCCACCACCGCGCCTCCTGGTTCCGCCGTCAACGATAGGTCCTCCCCCAGCCCTCTTCAAATACCACGCCTCGCTNACCACGCCTCGCTCTCCCCTACTCCTCCACCACCGCGCCTCCTGGTTCCGCCGTCAACGATAGGTCCTCCCCCAGCCCTCTTCAAATACCACGCCTCGCTCTCCCCTACTCCTCCACCACCGCGCCTCCTGGTTCCGCCGTCGACGATTCCTCCATAGGCCGCGCCCTTAACAGCGGTTTGGATGCGCTCGAGGAACCTCGATCCGCCACCGTAGGAACCTACCCAACGCCGCATTGACGCCGAGCTCGGATGTCCTCTTGCTCCAATCCGACGAATCAAATTTAAGCGGGGGGGGGGCGATGTACGACTCGTCCAAGGCAACGCCAACAACGATAACAACGGCGACAAAAATTGTAATCAACGACTCGATAAATTCGAGTTCGCGTCGAGGGTGCTGGACGACATGCCGTTCGCCCAGCTACATTTGGGGATCGGTTTTGGGACAACAGTGGGCGACGATGATCTGGCGGTGGAATTGGATTCGAGGACGGTGGCGGAACTCAATTCGATGGGGTTGCTGATGCCCTGGAATGAAAAGGGGAGCAAGTACGGGACAATGGCGACTCTGGCACCGTCTGTTACAAGCTAAATGCCAAGGATTTGTATATCATCGATGCAATTCTTTGCCGCAACCAAACAACGCGAATAACAAAAGAACAATCCAAGCCGTCGCTACCACCGGGAGAACACAACGCGAACGCCATCAAGAAAACGATCAACTGGACCACGCGAGGAGGGATCTGCTCCACTGCAATAACGAGCCACACCTGGTCATCCTCTCCCACTCCACCTCCACAATGGCGGCCCCCGGCGGAGGCAACGTGGTCATGTCCACCATGCCAAGGGGGAACATCCCCCGCCTGCGGCTGACAGCATCGACGTGAGTACACCCCAACGAAGTCTGTCAGAAAACGAATCTCAACAGTTTCTTTTTTTTCAAAAATTGATCGGAACTGTTGCTCACAATCCCTCCTGCCGCTTTTGTTAAAAGAGGGAGAGGGTGTTTTACCCATTGGACGGACAATGCGAGGGAGGTGAGTGAAAAGGAGGTCAGCTTTTTGTTTGTTTGTTTATTTTTTGCAACAATTGAAAATACAATGAACAATATTTCTTGCTCCCCCCACCGTGCTCAGCTTGTCGACATCATCGTCATGGCGGTCTCTCTATGCCTTCTCCCCCACATCAGCACCCACGGCACAGTATTGCTTGATCCCACCCCATCGGACTTGCCATCGAGTAGCCTGGTGCCATCTACCTCGTGTTGGCGGAGGCAAGCTTCTCGCACCGACATCCCTCGATGCTTCCCAGCTTGAGTGGAAAGCCATCCAGCACTCCCAGCTTGCTGCCCCCCATGTCACCATCGCTGTCGATGGCCACGTTGTGCTCCCAAAGCCGTCCCTCCTTCCGTCGTTGCTGCCCAGCCAATCTCCCAGCCAGACTCCAAATACGGTTTTCCAAAAGGGATGTGGCTGTGGATGAAATCAAGGAGTATCCGTATCCGGCGAAGGCAGGTGCGTAAAAATAATTGCAGTCCGCGAACCTCTCTTTTCTTTATAACTCACCCGATTCAACGAGACCACATTTCCAACCAGACATTTTCTTCTTCCCTGCAGCAGTTGCAGCAGCAGATCTCGGGGGTGACGTGGCGGTGGGAGCGCCCCTCGTGGCGGGCCGATGCATTAGCGGTGTGGTAGGAGTGGCGGGGCCGTGGCTTCATCGTCCTATTGGGAGGGCACACCACTGCAGGGCGGTGTGGTAGGAGTGGCGGGCCGTGGCTTCATCGTCCTATTGGGAGGGCACACCACTGCAGGTATGCCCCGCGGCCGGCCAAGGCATTAGCGGCGTGGTAGGAGTGGCGGGCCTCGTCTTATTGGGAGGGCAAACCACTGCCGTTCGTTTGAGTTTTTTTGTCGCTCGTTCCCTAACCTTTTTTGCCACCTTTCCCATGCCTTACGCTGCGGAAGATGGACCACCACTGTCCCTGGGCCAACAACTGCTCAGCAATCACAAGGCCTCGGAAGTGTAGGGGCGGAATTCTGTCCAACACTGCCCAGAATTTGCTGAGTTAGCCATAGGAACCGTCGTCGTTGTCGATTGAAACTCTCTCTGTATCTTGAGCAAGTGCAAGGGAGGACACAGGGGTAGCATAGGTGAGAGACGATGCAGCTGCTGCATCAACAGCTGCTACATCCACCATTGCAGTAGATGAAGGAAATCGCCAAATGGCTGGCGGAAGCGGTGAGATGTTTGCATTGGGATGGCAAATCTCCCGGCCGAATGTGGAATGGCTCTCGTGCATTCCACCTCTGTTCGTTGAGTTTCTGTGCTTTTGCTCATCTTCTCTCACTCTGAACTTAACGACGCAACACTTTTTTTGCAAAGATTGGAACATACTGCACGTTGTCTCTGTGTCAGAGTTCATCCCCGTCGCTCCAGCGCTACGTCCAACAAAAGTACACCGGCAGCCGTTGCCTGGCTGGAGGTTGGGATAAGGTACACATGGAAGCTCAAGGAATACATGAGAGGATGCATTTCTAATTGTCCGTCTTCCATAACTTTTCCATCAGAGTCTAATGGAAGGCATTGCAATATCTGGTGAGCTATCATCCTTGCTGTTTTCAGATCTAAAGTCGTTGGAGTTCACAATTTGAATTAACCAAAGAAGTCCCATAGCTCATTCTGTGCCCACTTCCATGGACGACCTGTCCGCCTGCAACAACGCTGAAGGTGTTCTCGTATCAGCCATCCTGCAGTTTGTCCGTCCAAGGTCATACGAGAATGGCGACAACGTCTAGGTCGACGGTGAGGTGTACTAGGTCACGGTGAGGTGTACAATTGCATCGCGAGAGGGCACAAGTGAGTTATGTGGCGGCCAAGGGTATTGTTTCTCACTCGATTTCCTCCCCCCTCTCCTCCTCCTGCAGTCGCCCCACAATCCAAAACTCCACTCCGTTGACCCGCGGTCTATTCCAAACACAGCAGCGGAAATAGCAATAGCGGTGGATTCAACAATCAACTTTTGTTGCCCAACGGAATGGTAACTGTTTGCATTTTACTTTTTACCGCACTGTATCTCTTGTATCAATTGTCTCACCAATTTCATTTTTTCGCTTTTTCATTGACAACTTGGTACACAACTTCCCTAGTCGAATAATTTTCTGCATAGGAGGTACAGTTATTTTTGCATTTGGGTTCTCCTTTAACATTTCTTCAACCAATCCCTTTCTCACCTGTCTCAACTCCACCCAGTAAATGTTCTTTTCTAACACTTTCGTCACTGGGGGTGTTTTGACATTGAAAAATGTTCCCGTTCTGATCTTGTTTATCTTGCTAAAAAATGCATCCACCGGTACAGTTCCCAAAAGACAAAATAATCTTAACCGATCACCAACGAGATTATTGTTTTCAATCATAACCACGTCCATTGTATAATTATACTCCCCGACCCAATTCATTACAATTGGTAAGTTTTGCTCGCCCTCCATCACAACTTCATTGAGGACACGTCTCACCCATTGCTTATCTCCCCATGCTCGACTTATCTGCTGTCCAACCTCTCCAAGCAGATTACTGAAGTGATATGATTGGTACCATATTGCTTTGTGAGTGTTACAATAAAACATGTACTGTCCTGTCATTTCGTGTCAACTCACTTTGCTTCCCGTCCTGGATATACTGGTAAATGAAAAAACACTTGTTCTATCTTTTCTTCGACTTTTTTACCGTCATTGATCCCCAAAATGGTTTTGATCAGATACCTACAGCACTTGAAACAGTGAGTATCTGCTCCAGCACCAACATTTTTGTATCTGCCGCACGCATTTAATGTAACAGCTGTCTTTTTCTTCCCAACATGAGGCAGCGCCAAAAGACTTGTTCTTTCTTCTGGCATAACTCCGGACCAGAGGTCGGATGTTGCATAAAGCAATGCCATCATTGCTTCGGCCTTCTTGTTTTGTCCTGAGTATTCACGATAACATCTTCCAAAATGCTGGTAGTAGGTGAGAAATGATACTCGTTGAAAGGGTGCAATCATGAGATTGAGGCTAGCACGCCCATGTACCAAGCACAAGTATTGCTGATGCAATTTTTCATCTTGAATCATTTGACTGCTGACCATTATGAGCATGTAATGGAATCTCTTCATCTTACTAATGAAATGTTCTCTTTCACTTTCATTTTGTATACCTTCAAATTCTATGGCACGTTGAATTGTATTGGTACAAAACTGTTCTTCGGCAGGTGGTTTTGAGTTTGTTGTCTGAAAGACATTCCAATCATCCCATGCAGACCTCATTGGCGACTCAGGTAAGCCATGAACATCAAACGCATTTTGTATGCACTTTAAAAAGCATACCACATCTGCTACACACATTTTTAACCCATTTTCTTCCTTACTTTGTTCGTGTGCTTCAAATCTTACTTGTTGCTTCTCATCCCATCCGTTGGCTTTTGTCTTTCGTTCGCGTGGAATCCGGATTCCCGCTTGTTTCATGATGTTATGCTTGAGCTGACAGTTGTAGCTCCAGCTATGAACGAAGTGGTTGGTTCGTCCAGAATGAACCAGTGCCGATAATATTGATTCTACCGTCAAGTAATCTCCCAAGAGGTAATACTTTTGCTCATTCCTTTTGAAGTATCTTGCTCCGTAAGTATCAATGCAATACTCAAATCCATGCAAGTTCTTGTTGTCATTTACAGGTCTATACCTCCCTGTTTTTATTTTCATTGATAATGGCACGATTCCAACAAAATCCTTTGGTTTTGTTCTTTCCTTTTCGTCGAATGGAATTAGAACATCTTCAAGACATGAAAAGAATACTCGCACTGTAAGTGAATTTTTTTCCTCATTGTACATTTCATATTTGTCATGTCTTTGTTTGTTGGCTGACCCAGGAGTACTGCCCTTGTGACTGATGGCAATCATGTGCAGCTCCACCTCGGCCACCTCTCCTCGCCAAATTCTTGACAGGATGGACCAGGGAGTCTTTCTTGCGGAGTATGGGATACATAATGGTGGCAATGACGGCGGCCGGTAGAAACTTGGGGTTGGCAGAACCTTCCAGCCAATCAAAGGTCCCTCTACCGATGACACCATGAGCTCCAAATAATCTCTGTAAGTTTCATTTGTAATTTCTGGGACATTCCTTTCTTCATTAACATTGTTCACCAGATGTGAACCAGCAGGATTCAAACGATCTATTCTGTTTAGTTTTTCATCATGACTAACCACATGTGTCTTTTTTCTTCTTTTATTTCCCCATAGCCTGTTCTTTGGGCTTCTCCTTTTTTTGTTAGACCGCATCACACGCAGCTGTAAATACAATTGCTTAAGACCCACGGTGACCCACAGTTAAAAATTAGTATTTTATTAATGGGCTTACTATTTGTCGTACTTTGTTCGTGGTTTCATCATTGATTGACCCCAATAACTACCTCAAATCATAAATGTAACGCGCACATTTTGAATCAATTGTTCTTTTACTGCTGATATTGATGGCTGATATGCATACTTTACTACAATGTCGCAGGTACAGGATAATGAAGGCAAAGAGAACTCCAGCAAGTTTTGGTCCCATAAAGTCTCCTCGAGTATAACAAGCATTCATATCTGCAATGGTATAACCACAGTCTCACAAAAATCCAGTTACATCCATTACTCAGAGCATTGTCATTTCAACAATGAAAACTGCATCTACTGCCAAGAAGCTGATGGTCACCGCCAAGAAGCAGGTCGCACAGAAGAAGAAGAAGCGATACGATTATCAGATTACTTTTGTTCCGCACAAGAAAGGTTATGTACTACCAAAGTTTAAACAGCGCTCTATTCGTGATTGTATTCCTTACTATGCAGCTTCAGAAACAATTAGAATGGTTGATCTAACTTCAGAACATGATTCATTCTTGGAGGAGGACAAGTTTGTCCAGGAACAGAATAGTGCGGAGTCAACTCATGAAAAATAATGCAGAAAAGATCTTTGTGTGTAAATTTTAACAATTAAATCGGTCTTCAATATATCATTCCTCTCATTACTTATTCCTAGTCTATTATTCCAACCACTGTTGCCTAATCAAATCTTCATCCTCGTCCTCAACGTCAGCATCATCATTATCAGTACCACTCCCTTCAGTATTGTCTAAGTCTAATTGCTGATCAAAGTCAAATAATGATCTGATAACTGCCTGTTTCATTAGAAACTCATGATCATCACTGCTGATTCTACAAGCATTGTTGGTTCGGGCCTCACTTGCAATCCCTCTATCAAGATTGCTTCGCAATTGGTTGTCTGCACTGATGGGCAACATTTCTACATCTGAGTCAACAACTACCTGCATTCTGACAATGCATGATTGCGATGTTGTTTTCCACCAGTGCTGTTCAACTAATTCTAGCCATATACCTTTGGCATACCATTCATCCTTCTTCACCATGAATGCTTCTCCTTCAATTTCAAATCTTTCATCCCGCTCAGCTTTTCTTGCCATCTCTGTCCATTTGACAATATAATAATCATACCTGTCATCATCCACAATGTACGCACCGTAGTTTCCAATAGCCACTTGATCAGCCATTCTTTTGCCAACTCCCATCATTGTAACTTCTAATCTTGCAACTCGATCATCTTCATTGAATCCTTTTTTCCGAGGAACAATATCAATAATTTTCCAATCATTGTAACCGTCTTCTTTATCTGGAATTTTGAATACATCCCAATAAATACAGGTCTTACTGGCTCCAGAGTATCTGCAAGAGATTGGCTGGGACAACTTCTCTTTGCAGCCAGCACAATAACAAGCAAATCGCCGGACAGCAATGCATATTTGCTTATCTGATCCGAGTAATTCAGGGTCTGCCCTAAAATTATAATGCGCACGCACACCATTGTGCTCTCCGGACTGGAATCCTTTCAATACGTACTTCAGACCTTCACCGCTGGCTGCACCAATGTTTCTCCTTAAATACCTTCTTTCATCAAAATATCTATTTTTTGATCTGTCACGATGACTTTTTGCACCATACCTTCTATCTGGATTGCTTAGAATTTCAAAGCAAGTTTGCGACAAGCTTACTAGCCCTCCTTCACTGTCACGGTCGTGAGTGAGCACTTGCTTCACTCCTTCGGTCAATTCCTCCGGGTTTGCTACCAGGTTGTTAAAAAACCTATCCAATAGTGTCTTGTCGTGTCCATTAGCACTATCCACAATGCTCTTTCCATGACCTGAAGCCTGTACCAATCTATCATATACAAGTCCAAATTCAACTGACAATTGGCATAATTCATGGAAAACAGATCCACTTCTATACTGAGCTGCACAACCATCAACTACACTGAGTAATGTTGAGATGGTCTGGTGCTTTACTTCTTGGTTGTGAAGTAAGTCATGTAACACCATACGTATATTTTGTGCAACTGTCCCTGCATCTTGGCGTTTCTCATCTGATAGTACAGAATAGAAGTTGGTCACAGTTTTTTGTTTCATGTGATTGAAATAGGTTGTTGCATAACCTTCCATGGATAGACTTTGGTACTTGCCAAAGTGTTGTGACTGAAACTCTCCATCTGGTTCAGGTTGGTACCTCTCCGAGTGATCCTGATTGGTTAAAATGGCTGTCTTGGCATTCTCAGATGCGTAATCAGTGATCATTTTGAGAGCCATTCCTTGACCTAAGAATGTACGATGAAATTTGTGACACAAGTAACTTTTCATTTGCTCTTCGTATACACCTCCTTTCTCCATGAACTTGTGAAGAGGAGTCTTGTACCGGGTCTTGAACTTTTTTGTATTTATCGATGCCGGCTTCTTATTCCTCAAAATAACTTCCTTTTCTTCCTCTGACATAGCATCACACTTTGTACATGTGAATTTCTTCTTGCCGTTAACATTGCCATCTTCCAATAAAAAACCATCACCATGCCAAGTGCATTGATGGTAACCAATGTAAAGACAGTACTTGATGTTACTGTCGCATTCGACTTCATACTGAATGGGCTTGTAATTGTCTTTGCAAATTTGACAATCCCGAACGACACAAGCAAACTTATGAACCTTGATGCCATTGATTTCAAGGGGTTCACAAGCCAACATGTCAGCAGCATGAGATGGTTTTTTGATCTTGAGCTCATTTTCATTCATGATCTCACTTTTGTACTGATTCAGTTTCTCTCTTAAGATATCCTTACGTCGACCATCCCTCATGCCATCAATCAAGCATTGATCTTGTTTCACAATTCTTGACCGAACAAGATTTACTGAGAGTTGTACATCATGTGACACTCCGCATTTGTCACAAACACACATAGCCTTGTATCTCTTTGTCTTTGGAACAATCCATGTAGGGAACTTTTGATTCAATGCGGATTCAGATATGAGTACACTACCTTGACAATTGGTAGCTCCATGAAACCCCACAGGTAAAGGCTTGATCAATTCATTGTGAATCTCTCGCATTGGCACAGTCCTGAGCAGCTTTTGCACCAAAACTGGCTTATTATTGGCACATCGTACAATCTTGCGGGAGATATCACGCATCCAGACTGTTTCATTTTTGGAAGGAATATTGGTTACATATTTGCAAGATGGCAGCCATGTATGTCGGAGCTCCTCCCATATCTCAATAGGTACCTTCGACCATCTTCTCCTAGGACCTAAAAAATTGAATGCACCAGCCTGTTGGTCCTTGACACCTCTCCTCAGATCGCCA
This sequence comes from Thalassiosira delicatula, assembly GCA_036939835.1. Lineage (NCBI taxonomy): Eukaryota > Bacillariophyta > Thalassiosirophyceae > Thalassiosirales > Thalassiosiraceae > Thalassiosira > Thalassiosira delicatula. The sequence continues at coordinate 12,952 of JALLOY010002815.1, forward strand.
CACGCTTTAATGAGAGCACCAACAGATCCTTTGGGCAGTCCCAAAAAATCAATAATTTTTTTCTTGGTTAGACATTGGTCTTTCTTCCCTGCCTGCTTTTCTGGGGACGATACAGGGGTAGGCAAGCAGCTAGCTGTGATTACTCTGGTTGCAAAAAGCTGATTGTCGGGTGGTCTACCTTTGGAATCTATTCTGGTATATGACAGAAACTTTGCCACGTTATTTGCAATCATTGTTTGGATGGGACCATGTTGAATGCCAAAAGATTCCATCATCTCTTTGATACCGGGCAGTGATAATGATGTCCAGAAAGCGAGACGCCTTTGTTCTTTGTTAATCTTAAGACCCATTATGCATGTTCGAATCAAGTTGGCTGAATAATACAATGCATTTTTTGATGCAGTCTCTACATCAAATGGAGAAGAATTGTTTCCAGCTGAGCGATGTTTGTTCATATACTTCCCAGATGTACCAAACCAATCAAAGGCATTGTTCTCAAGCGGAGTGGCATGAGCATTGGTTGGTAGGTTCATTGATTTGCACTGGTGAGTCGAAACTGCATGTTTAGGGGGTAGCACCTTTCCCACTCGAGGATCTGTGAGTATGAGAGCCATTATCTGACGTTGGGCTTCTTCACTCTCCTGAAAAAAACTATCAAAGAAGGTTATGGCTGATTGTTGTGATGCTGAGCCTTTCACTGTGGACTCTGGTGCTATGGCCATGGTGACTTTCGCTGTGGATTCTGGTACAGCCTCGAGGGGCGGAGTGGGTTGTGTTGGGTTTTTTGAGTTGACCGTTGCTAACAACTTCATTTTTGCTGAATCTTCTTTTGCCTTCTCTTTTTCTGCGGCGGTGTAATAGACAGGGCCAGCCTCGAGGGGTGGAGTGGGTTGTGTTGGTTTTTTTGAGTTGACCGATGCTAACAACTTCATTTTTGCTGCATCTTCTTTTGCCTTCTCTTTTTCTGCGGCGGTGTAATAGACAGGGCCGCTGCCATATGATACACATATGCGGCAGTACCAATCACCCTCAGGAACAACATCAAGAATTGGGAGCGTGCATTCAAGATGGAATACTAAGCTACAATGAGAACAGCATAGGAGGTTGCCTCCATTACCGCACACGTAACATTGGTCATTGTTGAGGTCTACTCCCCACTCGGCCTCAGATGGTCCCTTGAGTTTCTTGGCTGCACGCTGAGCTGCTAGTTTGTCTCTCTATTGCTGCATTTTTCTTCCCCTTTCTATTTCTAGATTGCTCTCCACCTTGAGATGACATGAGATGGTATTCTCTCTGCTACAGCATGTGATCGAGATTCATTTGATTTATAAAGGGGAGATCCAATGGCATGGAATAGGATGCCTGATGTGGGCTGGTTGAATCCAATCACGAGTAACCTGGCAATGATGTGTCCTTAAAGAATCCTGTTGGGACAACTTGTTGTATAGTCTGCTCTCTATGAGGACGAGGATAGTTTGGAGCAAAATGTGGGGTGACTACTAAATTGACGCTGAAAGTTGCCCCTTCCTAGCTCGATGGCTAGAAGGAACCAGAGATCGGCGATGACATGTACCCACTCTCCAGACAATAAACTGTGGGTACATGTCATCTAGAGGAGTGTAGACCATACCTAGGTGGCACAGTAAAGGGGCAAAGTTCAACGATCAAGCATGAGTTTCATCCTAAAATTAGCTAGGTACGTAGCTAGGCAAAATTATCGTCGATCAGATTCAGTGCTCTGGTACAAAATAGCTTTGTCTAGGATTGAAACCCATCTTCCACATCTGTATGAACCTTTTTGGAATCCTGGTATGCAGTGACATGAAGTGGATACATTGTTGTCTTGTATGTGATTGTTAATAATGAAGTAACATTTTCCTTGTTCACATCTGAGAGCACTATCACAGACTTTGTCATGATGATTATTGTGAATCTACCAAGCAAGCCAACCTACATAGCTACCACCTACAAAAGGAATCTTCCGGCACAACAAAATACTAGTTCCTCAATAGGATACCTACATCATCACCAACACAAAAGTAAGAACTTCCACTCAAGTTCCTTTTCAATGCCAACTGAGAGTTGTTCTACAGGTTCCATTGCACATTGCACGACGGTATTGCAAAATAGATACTTTTGTCGATAACATTGGTGGTTGCAATAATCTCCTTGGATGAAGGGGAAAATGATGATCATCCATAAACCAGGAGGTCAATGCTTTCATCAAAACAAAAGAATGAGAACTTCCACAAAAGTTCCGTAACAATGCTGACTGAGATTTGTTCTATTGGTTCCATTGCAGGATGGTATTACAAAATAGATATATTTGTCGATAGCATTGGCTGTTGCAATAATCTTGTTGGATGAAGTAGCAAATAAGGATTATCATTCACGATCCACGTGGCCCAATGCTCTCATCAAGTCTAATCAAAGCAGCAATGGGAGTGGATCATTGTTCAAGGGGTGATGATGATAGTATGAATGGTTCAGAAGTGTCACCTCCACCCACTCTTCCACCAATGGTGCACGCTGGTCTGGATCAGGGGGGTGGTATCCAGTCTAGGAGGGTCGAATCGCATCAGCCGTTTCGCTCCAATGACAAAGGCAATAGTGACAAAGCTGTTGTAATATGCAATGAGATTAATGTCCCCATAGTCCCAAGTTATTTGTTCCCGGTGGATGTTAAGGACAAGTTGTCAAAGGCACTGGTGACCAGAGATTGGGTCATTCAGAACAAGGTGTGGCAACACACATGGACACTGGATGATCTCCAATACACAAATCGTAGGATTGTGATTGACTGTACGCACCCAGATAACCAGGAACATATCAAAAAGTTCATTTAGAATGTCATTGATGAGTTCATGACACAGGGTAACATCATTGCATCTAGTCACATGTCAGAGCTTATGGGCAATATTGGATTTCGAGTGTGTAACCAGGTCCCTAGTAACTTGAAGCACATCAAGGAAATCATTGAGTCTCTAAAGATGAAGAAATGTCACAACAAAGACCATCTCTATCCATTTGGTGTGATTCATGCAGCCTGCTATGCGAGTACAGTCGACTCGAAAGCATCAGGTGATCAAGGCTGGTTGTACGCAGGATTACCTGGAATCTGAGTTTTTAAAAACCAAATTTGTCAGAATTCGACTGGCGGATATTCTAACAGACAAGGAACGGTACGCAGGATTACGAGGTTACACCAACTCCAGGGTTAAGGGTAAATTTGATTTTAGGGCAACCCCTGAAGATGGAAAGAAGGAAAAGCATCCCTTGGTCAAGGCTGGATTTGCAGGAATATCTGGCGTGAAGGAGTCCCTTGCCAGTTGGCAGGAATCAGCATTTAATATGAGCCTCCGCACATCAGCCAGTACAAAGAAGGATTGTTGGACTGTGCCTGTTACCTTACCTGATATGTTCAATCATATCAAACAGAAGACGTACCTTCTTGTGAGCAAGAAACACTGCCCTTACCTTTCCAAGTTAGTTGATGGAAAGGGCAATCCAAGAGTCCCTGATGAAGGTGACCTGGCCAATACACCAAGAGACAGGATTTCAACCCTGGCACATTGTCTTGCCCATGAATTATACGAACAGGAATGGGAATGAACCAAGGCTTGAGGTACTTACAAGGTGCCCATGACAATATATCCCAGTCGATTACTGCTCCAAGGACCATGGCGAAGGCTGATATGACAAGTCTTGCTGTGAATCCAGTGTTACTTGAAGCAGTCACATATAAAATACAAGAGAGGCACGCATCTCTCCCACCAAACCATGAGAATCAACACGGTGCAAGCACAGGAGTATATCAAGCGAGTGCTGTTCGTCAACAGTATTCCTCTGATGAGCAAACCGCAAGCAGAGCATTACAACCCACTGATTCTGTTCACCATCAGGAGGATGCAATGTATACACCTGTGAAGTTATCTGAGATTGAGATTGATGATTTCCCGTCTCCGTATATCTTCTTTGGCAAACTTATATCTCCGCCCAACCGTTCGAACAAGGAAAATAGCAATGTGAGGGCCATAAATTGCTGTACTTCATGAGATTGCATGTCATAGATGATGCTATTACATGCAATTGCATCTGTTATTTATTTTTTGTCTACCCTTCTCATGAAATAATCATGCCCTATGTTGTATGTTATGCTGTTACCGCCAAGAACGATGATGGGTGGGTGTTTGTGAGTATAGCATGTGATATTATCATTGGATAAGTGGTACAGTCATATACGTATATCATCTCACCCCCCTGACTCATTTTAGAGCCCATTTGGTGGTGGCTTAGGAACTCTTGGCGACAAGCAGGCAAATGATAACAACAATGTTCAAGCTTCCAGTGAGATGGGAGACACCACCAATAAAACCCCAGATTCGATGGTTAGCAGCTCAGGAGATTCCGATTCACTTTTAGATACACACACAGACGACGAAGATGGACGTGACGATAACATTGGTGTTAAGACAGTCCCTAGGGCGGCTGTGATTACAGTTGCTCCTGTGCGAGGAAAAGGAAAGACACTTGTTGTCAGGGGAGGGGAGACTATGCTCACTAGGCAGAGCAGCAATGTGAGTACGATCAATTGTCATCATCTATGACAGATCTAATGAATAGGCGTTACTTCCAGGTATCAGCAACGGCTTCAGGTAAGGAATGTAGCATACTCACCACACAAAACAAAGACCAAAACGGGACCTCTTTGTCATTACAAGATGCCTTGGATGATCAGGATAATAATGCCCAGCAAGGAGAAGGAGACAAGGAGGAGCACCAGAACCAAACCGACAAGCAGCAAAAGTTGAATAATTTACAGGAAAAGCAGCAAGCCGAAAAGGTGTGAATCAAATTTTGCCCCAAATGTCAATATTCAAATGATGTGCTGTGTGATTGCTGGTCTCACATTCCTATCTTTTCTGCACCTTTCATATCAGAAGAAACAAGCACATAGGCAGGGAAAGTAGCAAGCCACAAAGGTATGTGAATTATTTTCAAACTAAACAGACAAATTTCAAATGAAAATAATGACGCGCTTGTGATTGCTGATCTCACATTCCCTTCTTTTCTAGAGTGGTGCCTCCAGGCAACCAGACAAGCGCAGAATGCAGAATAGGGGGAGCATCAATTAATAGCGCACCAGGTAACAGGAAGATGAAGAAGAACACCACCAAGGGGTTTGAATTTTACATGTGCAAAAACTGCAAATGCTGCGTATTGTGCAGCGTCTGTATGAATACGGAGGATGCACAGGAGGTTGCAGATGTACTCAGGGTGACTGGCGCTGAGGATAATCACATGATCAGGCGCAGCCGTTGCACCAAGGATAATGAGATGAGTGTTATGAGCACCAAAATTGTTCATGAGAGTGACAAGAATGGATGTCGTCATGATGATCGTGATGAATACACTCGAGAAGTTAGCAAACAATACTACAGCAAAAAATGGCGCACACAGTGGCAAGCAAGGGGCAAAGATGTGCCATCGATCAAGTGCAATAAATGCTCAGAAAATATCGTTAATCACCTATTCAGTTAAGGGAGAAAAATTGAATAGAGGACAATGGGGGTACCTATTATTTTATTGTTGTGCGCTGCACACACAATATCTTATCTGTTTCAACACGTGTCTAGCCTGTATAGCAAACCATTAATGGTATGAAGTTCTGTAAATGAAGAGATCTCAAGTATTGTCTAAGTTAGATGATATAGTTTCCTTCAAAAAGTTTTGGCCACTCTGGTATATTTCATTCTTACTGGGAATCAGTATATCTTTTTAGCAAAATGCGGGCTTCCTGACCAGTGCACCTGAGCATGACCCTGGCACAAACCTGTGCCACCTTGTTACATCTAAAATATATGTAGGAATTGGTATGTATCCATGACCTATTGTCAGTAAGACCCCTGGTACAAGCCTGGTTCATTCCTTGAGGGATGAGTTCAGACATAGGATTTGGTATGTCTTGTCTCTGGTACAGGCTGGAGATGTCCTGGGACAGAATTGGCAGGTTCTGGTACAGCAGTGAGAGAACGAGAAATCCTGG